>NBIL01030568.1:0-20288 GCA_002752925.1 Viola pubescens var. scabriuscula
AAGTGCTATCCAGCCCTGAAGTTGGTTCATCAAGAAGTAAAATTGGTGGGTCATTAATAACATCAACTCCTATAGCTACCCTTTTCTTTTCTCCACCAGAAATCCCTCTATTCTCCTCATCTCCAACAAAACTATCTGCAACATTGGTAAGACCGAGCTCTTGCATCAAACTTTCTACCCTCTCTTCTTTCTCTTTTGATCTCATTTCTTTAAGCCTAAACTTGGCACTAAACATTAGTGTTTCTTTTACAGTAAGTAAAGGCAGCAAGTTATCATCTTGTGCTACGAACCCGCATATCTTCCTCAAGTGAGCAGGACTGGTCACGGAACAATTGTTTATCAACACACTCTTGGGGTCGAAATCTTTGTTTTTCACCCTGCCTGATATGATCCGAAGAAGACTGGACTTCCCCGTACCACTCGGACCGACAATGGCAAGAATCTCGGAGCTTCTCGCGCCGAACGAGACTGATTTCAGGATGTTAACAGGTTTAGGCTTTTGCGTGAAAAATGGAGTGCACATGGACCGGTTAGGAACAATGGTGTAAGAAAGATTTGCTACAGTGAGTTTTGAAGGTGCTTTTGGATGATGGGGTGGTGGTGGAGGGGAATTTAAAGAAGTAGAAGAAGATGTTGTGGTGGAATTTTGTGGAGAATTTGAAGTTGAGAAGAGAACGACAGAGTCATCTTCAATGCTTGGTTGATGGAAACAAGATGCCATTTTCTTTATAAAAAAAAGTGTGTTTCTTGAGCTCAATCTTTTCTTCTCTTCTTGTGTTCTTATATTTTGGTGCCAAAAGATGGAGAAATTGAGGGAGTTGGACCAACCAAGAAAGATTGCGGAAAAGAGGTTCTTTTCTTGATCGGCAGGTGAGTGTGGTGAAATGTTTGGCAGCGTTTGGTGATGAGAGAAAGTTGACTAGTTTTTACAAGTTCTTCTTCTTGCTCATATTTGTCTTTCTGGAATCAACCGATAAGGCCTGCCATTTTGAATTTGAACCCAAAAAGTAAAAAATATTACAGGGACATCTACAGTTGAAGACTCTAGGCGTAGGCCTATTAGTCCACTGGACTGGGCCAAGTACAACTTGAATTTTGCTTAAACAATTCAAAGGCTCTATGAACAGCGAAAAAATCATCGGCTCCTGCCGTACTTTCAAACTAGGGAAAAGAAATAAATTTAGAAAAATGGACAAAAAAAACATTACACAAAAAAGTATTATTAGCTCCTTGCAGTTTGGACTGGTGCATCATGTTGCAGCCCATGTGCGACCGCTGCGGTGATTGTCGCTGGTAGGCATCACACGTAGGCGGCCAGGATTAGAATACGAACATATGTCCCGTCATCATACGCACGTGCTTCCTGTTCACCACAGACGTACGTACATTTGCCGCAGATCAGATCATGCGACGCTCCAAAAACCAGGGAGGGAGCTCTTTGACTGCTAGCACCTCAAATTTTCAATTTAATCTGTTCTTCTACTTTTCATATTCTAGCTACTCAAATCTCTTAAACATTTTCTCTCTTAAAAAAATAAAATGAGTCATATTAGTCCGGAATTTGGTAAAGCTAATTATAAAAAAATTACTTTAGAGAGTAGTAAAATGTAGTAAAAAATAGGAAGAGCGCAATCCGTTTAAAAGCTAAAATTAAATCCGATTTTGAAAAATGACAAATATCAATGTTGGATCCTTATAGCGTTAAATGTTTCTCGATGGAAAACCACCAAACTTCACTCCAACCAAATTGACCAAATAACAGCATAAAACAACATCGTCCAACTAGCAAAAGACCTCATGCAAAGAGCTTGCCAACACCACCTGAATTTTTACCCCAAGTCCATATATATCTTATCCTTTAGCTGATCTGCAGAACATGTTTGAGCTTTGAAGTAAGTGCTAATGGAAGCATATACTTGTACAGTGAATGTTCTGATTCTAGGCATGTTTTATAGAATAGAAAAAGAAAATTGCTAATCGATCCACGTACATTGTAAGGTTATGTGCTAAACAGGAAAAGAAGAGTTGGACTAGTCAACCCAAATGGAGTTGGACTAGTCAACCCAAATGGTGGAATCAATTTCCCGCAAGATTTATAAATTTTAACCTATTTATTTTTATCTTCAAGTTATAAATAGTTAAATACATACTCCTTCCAGTAAGTTTTTATGAATGCAGCGGGCAAATTAAAATTTTAATTTGATATCCGATTCGATTATGATATTATCGAAAAATATACCGGTAAGATAATACATGTTGTTTTCACTCTCTTTTTTGTCTAGAATGAAAGAACTTGGAGAAATGTTTGGTGGAAGGAAGGTAGAAATTGAGAAGAAACTAACGTTTTTCTGGTGGTTAGGTAACCAAACAAAAACAAGTGGCCCTTATATCTACACGTATCCCATTGTCATTTGTCGCATTATTCCCTCACATGGCCAATGCCTCTCTCTCCTGATAACTTCAACAAATAGACAACACTCTGATTGCTTTGCTTATGCAGACTTTTCTCCTTTTATTTTATACTGACTTTTGGATAATGGTAAAAAAAAAACATTTTTTAATTAATTATATTTATACACGAGGGTTGGATTACACTTAAAATACTCTCAATATGTAATTTTCTACTTAAAAATTGAACTAACTATATATTATTTAAAGAGTTAGAGTGCTAATCACTAACACTAATCATCATAATCATAATTTTAAAAACGGGACTGAAATGGCCGATCCGACTAATAAACCGAAGATTCAAATCTCTTACCAGTTTTTGTCTGTCAATCTCCCACAAAATTGGTTGAACCAGGAAAAAAAACTAGTCGAATCCAGCGAACTAGACGGTCAAACCAATCGAGTCGTCTAGTTGTTTTTTATTTTTATTTTTGTGGCATGAATAAATATTTCTATATTCTATTAAACCAGTAATCAAACCCGATTAAACTATTGAACCATTAATTCAAAAGCTCGAACGGTTTAATACTCGGTCTAATTTTTAAAACTATGATTAAAATCTCCTCTCATTTGTAAGTTTTATTTTTAAAAAAGAAACTCATATTTTATTGCATCTTTTATGTACATATATTGTCGATTATTTTAGAATTCACGATTAGATCGTGACTAATAATTATTTATTCACACCAAATCAACATATAATATTAATAATTACATAAATATCAAATAATCATCCTCGCATTTAAAACGTGAAAATTAAACCGGTCACACCAACCAAACACTTCTTCTCATCAAATAAATCAAGTACCGCTGCTCATGAACCCAAGTGCCAGCATACAAACGTACAAATGGCAAATCAAAAACAAAGCAGTCACGTTATAAAAAGAGTCTAAATAGGTAAATACATCAACGTAACTTGGAGGAACCGAACATGAAAAATAGCACGAAAACAAAGATTGAGGTCACACTCATGTGTAGAGACGAGATCGAAGGAGTGGTGACACTGGATTTAACCAATAAACTTGTTTGTAACTATTTAGGGAAATAAAATATTCTCAAAAAAAAAATTAGGAAATAAAACATTAAAAAAAAAAACCATGAGATATATACCACGTGACTTGTGCAGAGCAAAGTATATTAATCCCCTTCTTCCGTTATCCAAACCCAAGACCATCAGTAATTAAATGATACGTCATAGATCATACGTCACACTTTACATTTTATTCATATAAATAATACTTTTTTTCGTTTTAAAATAATTGACTCTTTTAAATAGTAAAAAAATATAAAATAATAACTTTTAATCTTATTTTATTCTACATTGTTTTATTTTTACTCCTAATTTTTACTCAAATTATCACACCATCATCAAATTGGGTTGATGCATAAAAAAAAATTGTCATTTGCACAAAATATATGCTTCGAAAAAAATAAAGTGACAAATATTATGACAGTAAGAATCCGTAAGAAAATCTCAATATATATGATTATAAGGTTATAAATATTTTACTTTTTTATCAATAAAGTTAAAAAATTCAAGGACTAACGAGAATAAAAAACACTTATAATATCACCCGTCGATAGAATTAAAGAGTATTTTAATCTTTTATGAGAGCAATTTCATCCTAAGACGAAAGGAAACATATAATTGGAGATAAGTTTATATATCAAAGGATTAATTAGCAGCTAATGGTAGAAAAAAGACAACAGTAAAATCAAGTGTAGAGTCAATTATTTATTCTCAAAATCCAAATTTCCAAAAGAAAAAAAAAGTTATAAATAAATAAATGAGTAAAGGAAGGCAATAAAAGACAGGAGGCACACCAACCAGTGGCAGTAACCACAACACTGCCCCCTCCCTCTCTCCCTCACCACCTCCATCTCTCATTCTCCTCATAGTAGGAAAAACAGAGCACTAACCAGTAACCACAACACTGCCCCCTCCCTCTCTCCCTTACCGCCTCCATCTCTCATTCTCCTCAGAGTAGGAAAAACAGAGCAGCAAGGGACATATGTCTCGCCATAGGCGGTCGGCGTCTCAAGTTCTGCCGCCGGATATATTCTCCGGCGACGAGCCATTAGCAGATATTGGGCAGCAGGCAAGTGGTTGTGGTGGCGCTAAGATGCCAGCCGCAGATCCTCCAAAACTGCCTCAACAGCCTCATCACCTTCAAGATCATGAATCCAGCTCTGCATCTCGTAATTCCCCATCAAAGAAGCCTCTCCCTGCTAAATCTGGGACTTGAAGATGCAAGCCGGTAGTATATGTAGCTGCTTCTGGGTTTTGAGTCTAAGAATGAGAATCTCTGTTTCTTTCATGTTCTATTATCTGTAGTTGCTCAATTAATTGCTTAATTTTCTCCTGTTTGAGTTTGCTGCTCTCTGTTTTTCTTTTTGCTTAATTGGTTTAGTGCAAAAAGCAGCATTTGTTGAGTTTGTTGAAAACTTATGTAATGTAATGTTGGGTGCCAAAAACAAAATGTGATGCTTGGGATTTTTATCAGTAAGCAAAAGATGGAGATTTTTATTATTAGTAATTAAATTTATGTCGATGAATGCAGACTCGAGTCGGGTATTGTCATGTCGATTAATCATTTCATTTTTAATTTGAATTGAAAGGAAATAAAGGAGGAGAAGTGAGGAAAGGAAGCACAGGTAGATATTCTGATTGAATGCTTGATTACCATAAGGTCCATAACGGACCCTTGAATGAAAGTTACATTTGCGTCCTTTTTTGTTCATGTTTTTTCTGTTTTTTGCAATTTTTTGGTCTTGGGATAATGAAATGCGATTTCCATACTTGTGGTCTCCGGTTGTTTTCATTTTGGATTAGGCCTTTTTCTTGCTTTAACCAGGCCCGCTCATTTCCCTTAGCAGAAGCCCAATCATGACAATTGAACCCATTAAGTCTCGAAACCCTCGCTCCCGGGTTGATCTCATGGAATCCCCTGCTGCTTTCAGCTTACGCGCTGTCAATAAGCAGCTGGCTATATCCTCCTCCAGGCTCCAACCCTATCTTCTCCTTTGCATTGCTCCATCCCTGTCCAACACAGCACTGGATGAACAAAGATGCATCAAAAATGCTTCTGGTTATCAGGTATTATGTGAGGATTAAACAATAACCATGCCCGCTCATTTCCCTTACCAGAAGAAACGAGTCAAGCCCAACCATCACAGTTCAGCCCATCATTCAGTCTAGCATGGACCTGGGCTGCAGTTCATGGGCCTGTTTTATCTATAACATAATACAACTAATTGATAGCCTTAATTAAATAGTACAAACATGTGAACAATCGAATTATAAAATTTTATGTAAAAACGTATTGACTGACTGACTAACAGACAGATTAACTGATTAAGGACTTTTTATGGTAGACACACAGTGACACAGGCATAGCATGCAGAATGGGACCCTTTATTTGTATTGGATAAAAGCCTGCAGAAATTGGGAAGTACTTTGAAACAAATTCGGCTTCTTTCACTTTCAAGCTTAAAAAAGATGGTTACACAACGTAGCTGTTAGCAACCGCATTTTTACACCAACACCTTTCTTTTTTTGGACAAAAAACTAATTTCGTTTAAAAAATGGTAGCGGTGTTTGTCCATATTTCAGGTATTTTTACATTTCCGAAATGAAATTTTATTTTTCCAATTTTCATAGTCTCCACTATTGATCCTTCCGACATGAAATTAATTTCGTTTAAATAATGACACAACCTTTTGAAAAGTAATTATCATTTTCTTCCATATTCTAATAAATCTCGATTTAAAGTATACAAATTTTGTTCAAGCTAGTTGACCACGACGAATATGGATAGAAATTAAGGAAACGAAAAATGGAGGGGAAGGGAATTAATTCGTTTGACAGAGATATAGAAAACCCCTGGAAGTAGGGGAGTGGGGACCAGAACGAAACCAGTGGACAAAGGACTGTACTCTTATACATGTCAATCTAGTAGTAATCTATACAGCAACACAACAAAGATAGATTTTCTGTATCCAAAATCCGAAATCCAAAATTAGTAAGTACTCCTATGGGTCCCCTCCTACCCTTGTGTAGGGTACCTACCTTCCACAAGGGCATCAATGATGAAACCAAAACAGCAAAGGCAAAGGAAGGGTGTCCTATTCCTAAAACCAAACAAGCCAACAAAACAAAGCTCCTTTTACATTAATAGCCTCATGAATCCAAAACCTATATAAGCTGTAGGCTGTGTTTGGTAGCTTAGGTAGTTCCAATTTCCAACAATATGCTAAAAAGCCTGATTCTGCTTCCAAACTGCAGGATGGATAGATAGAGAGATGATGATGACGATGCCCTTATGACACCAAAAAAGTACTTCTACTACTTCCCTTGTAAAACCTACTGCCCAATCATCCGACACCGTTTTGTTTCCATGTTTGACCGAATGGGGGAAAAAAGGCGTAAGAAAGGTCAGCTGAGAATTCCGTGGCTAATCACTGAGTGCCACGTGTATAAGGCCCCTGCATTTTTAAGTTTTTAACTGACATGGCGTGCATCGCGTGCACAACTCACTTGGCCTTTCCCCCACTAATCAGTTTCAGTCCATCATGCAGTGACACCAAGGAAAAAGAAGACCATATGACCCATGAGCCATGACCAAGAAGACCATATGACCCATGACCAAGAAGACTGAAGACCATTTGTTTGTTTTCACCGCGCAGTAATTAGTAGTAGTAAATAACAGTAATTATACTTCTCTCATTCTAATTTCAATCCAGTGCAACTGTGCAACCAAGAAAGAAAGAATACAAAAAAACAAAAGAAGCTGACTCTTGCTAGATTCGTTGGAAGAAGAAGAAGACGAAAATGGTAGCAGAAAAGCCTGAAGAATAATAAGATTGTAACATTATATTTTGACTGGATTTTGGACTCATGTATCATATACTAGCAAACAGACACACCATGGAAAAAAGAAGAAGAAGAATGCTGCTTGCCAGCATTTGTTCTATATATATATCCAGAGAACAAAAGGGTGATCATAGGTTAAATTAATGAAACTAGTTAATTTAATAATATTTGATGATCAACAAGAATTAACTATACATCCATGCACGCATTATAACTAAGAAGGAGATTAGATTAAATTAAGCAAAAAAACTGTGTAGCATTCATATGGGAACATAAAAATTAAAATCAAGAACCAAAAGAGTTTAACCCTTTTGATCCTTCATTTCACAATAAAAAACCTCAGCTCCCAATCTCAAAAACAAGAAAACATAATTAACTTCAAAACATTAACTCTAATAACTGATTAACCCAGACAAACAAAACTCTCATCACTTGATCCTGTGTCTACTCTTATGAAAATTCCCGATAACCCCCTCTCTTTATTCTAACTTCTTTTTTATTGAAATGATCCTAGCTAGTAAGCTGCAGGAGGTGGATGAGAAGTGGCCCACTGCATGACATCATGAGTACGACTCATTTGGGCACTGATGGGAGTCCCACCACCACCATACACCCCCATCCCCATTGACATCCCAGTACTCACACCACCGCCACCGCTGCCACCACCACCAAAACCCTCATTCCCTCCAACGCCGCCACCAGCACTGCCGCCGCCATCCTTCCTATCCTGATCAGAATCCTCGCTCCCCATGCTGTGAAAAGCAGGAGCCGCGAAAGTAGAAACCGTCACCCACACATGAGACGCCGCCACCAGCCTCCCAGCAACAAGGCCGCCGAACACCTGCCCCTGTGTTCCAGTAAATACTATCCCAAACGAAGGACAGGAATAGACCAATCCCGGATTAGCATTAGCAGCACCAGGAACAGAAGAGTTCCCTCTTGCCACCGGCGCAGCAGCATTAGCAGCAGCAGCAGCAGCAGCACCTCCGATGAAAGTTCCGTAGAGGGAGAGGATAGTGAAGGGTCCAGGCAAAGAGACGATAGGCGCGTGAGGGGCAGGTTGCCGGAGAGTCACACCCATCACGGACCCACTTGCGCTCATCACACTCACCCCGACGTGGTTCCGACGCCCGAACGTCATGATACTGTCGACGATGCAGCATCCAGCGGGGATGTCGAGGACCACCGGCTTCATGGCTAGCTCGCTGTCACGAGTGATGATGACGGGCGGTTTCGGCTTGTTCTTGGAGCCCGGTGGCCTGCCACGTGGCTTGCGCTGGATGGGTGTGGTCAGCATGAGCTGCTGGTTGTTGGGGTAATGGAGGTGATGGTCTTCGTCGTCGTCGTCGATGACGGTGTTGTTGGTGAGGAGGGCACCACCGGAGGAGAGTGGGGTGGGGGAGAGAGGAGGTTGGTCGGAGGAGGATGAATCGGAGAGGTCACGGGAGAGAGAGATGGAAGCACCGAAATCAGACATTTTTTGTTGATGACTGGAAATGGAGAGAGCAAGAGAGGAAGAAGGAGGAGGAGGAGAATTGTTGTTGTTGTTGTGAGTGTGGAGGGAGAGGAGGGGAGAAGGAGGCATGATATAGGGGAATGGAATGGGTTATTAAGGGAACTTTTGATATAGGGTAGTGCCACTCTTTTTATTTCCTTTTATGTTTTAAGGTTGTCGTTTTCCCTCACCTTTCCTTTTTCCAGGTTTTTCAGTTTCTTTTTCTTTCTCGAGTGGATATAAGAGTGTAGGGTCACAGTAATTTTTTTAATTTTACAATAGTAAAAAAAGTATTCACGAATCAAAGACAATTCAACTAAATTACTCGACTATATTTAGTATGTCTCGATTTAACCGTGAGAAAATTAGTTTCGTGAATCCCCACATAGTAAATATATACACATAGTTTACTAAAAATTTAAAAATATATATATTTATATAATTACATATACATACATTAGCTTAGTTATGATAGGGTAAAAAAAAAAAGTGAGATTTATCTTATGTAAGAACTAACCATGCGAAAGTAAATGATTACAAGATGTCAAATTAGGGTTACAACTAATTAAGAAATGGTGGGAGAGTCGCTTTTTGATTTTCTTATCCATGGTCAAACAATTTGTGCTAGTTGGTGACAATCTGGCTGCTGACCCTAATAAAAGATAAGGTTAAATAAGACTTATCTTGTGGAAGGACTTGCTATGATAGTAAATGACTATTAGCTATCAGATAAGGGTTACAACTAATTAGGAAATAGTGAGAGAGTTACTTTCTGGCGTTCTTATATATTCATGGTCGAATAACGTGTGTCAATTGTTGACAGTCTGGCGGTGACCTTAATAAAAGATAAGGTTTAGTAATATTTATCTTATGGAAGGACTTGCTATGATAGTAAATGACTATTAGATGTGAGATAAGGGCTACAACTCATTGAAAATGGTGAAAGGGTCACTTTCTAATATTTTTTTCCATGGTCAAACAACCTGTGACAGTTATTGACAGTCTGGCCGGTGACCTAATAAAAGATAAGGTTAAGTGAGACTTATCTTTTGGAAGAGTTTGCTATGATAGCAAATGACTCTTAGCTGTCAGATAAGGGCTACCACTAATTAGGAAATGGTGGGAGGGTCACTCTTGGGCGTTCTTATCCATGGTCAAACAACATGTGACACCTATTGACAGTCTGGTCGGTGACCCTAATAATAGATAAGGTTTAGTAAGGCTTATCTTATGGAAGGACTTGCTATGATAGTAAATGACTATTAGTGGTCAGATAAGGGCTATAATTCATTAGGAAATTGTGAGAGGGTTGCTATCTGGCGTTCTTATTCATGATTAAACAATTTGTGACAATTGTTGACGGTCTGACCGATGACCCCAATAAAAGATAAAGTTAATTGAAATTTGACCTATGGAATGACCTGTTATGATAATAAGTGCTTTATATGGTGTAAGATAAGGTCTACGACTAGTAAAGAAATGGTAGGGGGTCATTCTCCAATGTTTTTATCCGCGGTCAAACAACATAAGAATTTATTAGACAATTGTTTTAAAATTGTTGGATTGACAATCACTTAGTGAACTAAAGATAAAAACACGTAGTTGGCTTCACTCTACTAAAATGCTAGCTAGAATGAAATTGACCCAATATAAACCGGTTGATTCAGACGATTTGGCTAGTTGGCCAAATCAAACCATTGAACTATAATTTTTTTTTTTATTATTCTCTTTTAGTATTATAAATACATATATATTATATACATTATACAATCCATCAATCGTGCATGATTTAACTCAATTAAGTTCAAAACTTTGATCAGTCATTTTTTTCGTTTGTTCTGATTCCGATAATATATATGTACGGTCTTGTAAATTGTGAAAGAAAAAAATAAAAGAATAAGAGAAGAATAGACTTTTGTTCAAGGTTTCTAGTAGCATCATGTCGTTTTATACTGCCCATGCACGTCATGTCGTTTACACTGCCCCCATGTTATTTGGTTTGTAGATGCTTTTTTCTTTTCTGTGAACTGAGTTACTGAACTGCATGAAAAAAGAATACTCCGTAAGAAAGAAAAAAGCCGACACTTTAATTTGAAATTCTCAGTCAACTCTCTCTAAACACAAAAAAACAAGAACACCAACCCATAACCGAACCAACTGGTCTGAAATTCCGACAAGTGCCGACTTCGGAATTACCTGTACGGTTGTACGAATCAGGTTAAAAAATGCCAACATGAGTATTACTTGGACCAATCAGGTTTCTAATGTTACAAAAAAAATCATATGAAATAATAATGATGATGAAACAAAATGGAAGGCTGGGCTTAGCGAGCATTACAATTAATTATTCCAGATTTTTTTCTTTTCAATTGAGGCTGACGAGCCAGATCGCCCAGTTCCATCCTTTTCAATTACCGACTCGTTAAATAAGTTAAAAGAAGTTTAACTATTAAATATATATCTTTGTTAATTATTAAAAAATAAAATTTATTTGAAGTATTACCTCATATTTTAAAGATAATATTATAATTATAACAATTAAATAGATGAGACTAATTCCAAATCGAACAGTAAAATTGCGAAATAAAAACAAAAACGCTAGAGAAATATTTTAAAAATGTACTATTATATAGTTTCATTTTATCAGATCTAATTTAGTAGGCTCAAACTTTTAAAAATAATCATGGGTTTTTAAGTCATCCCGCCATCTTTTTCTTTTTTTCTTTTTTGATTGGCAATTACTAATTATTTCGTTTAATAATGGTTTTACAGAACTTGTTTTTTAATATAAATGCTACACGGTCTGCTGCCAGTTAAATTAAAAGATGAAAAAATATGGAGCACAATTAATAATGGAATGTTTGTCACCTTTGAACGCCGAATGAGAAGACTGTAGGGTTGGATTGAGGCTGCGAGCAGGAAGAGTTAACTCAATGCATAACAAAAACGAACAATAAAAAGACTGAGAATCAATTATAGTCTATAACATTAGTAATACCTACTATCAAGATTCAACAAAAACAAATAATAGAGTACTCTCTGCAATCTAAATCAACATATAATAAAAATTGATGATAAAATTTTGTGAGATCTAATCCCTATTTATAATGGAAAAGATAACACGAAATTTGAGAATTTACCAAGAAAATGAATGTAGAAAAATTATTCAAATGACTTAACTAATTTGCATTTGCAGAAAAAGAAAGCGCGTTGTCACAAAAGTTTCTTTTTGAGGTATTTTCTGATAAAAATAACGTTCAACAACCAAAAATTGGTGTATTTAACGTCGTTATATGACAATTTTTTTTATTATAGAAGAGTTATTTGCTGTTTTGTATAATTGGTAGTTATCATTCTGTAAAAGGGAGCTACGCTGTCCTAAAAGTTTACTTTTAAAGGTTTTTTCTGTTAAAAATAACGTTCAACAACCAAACGTTAATACTATTAACATCGTTACATAACATAATTTTACTCCACTATAATATTTTTCTCAATATAAAAGAATTATTTGTTGTTTCGTATGATAATAGTTGTTATAATATCGCTAAAGAAAAGCGCGTTGTCCCAAAAATTTCTATTTGAAAAAAAATCTCACTGAAAAAAGGGCCAACAATCAAATGTCAATACTATTAACAACTAATTAAGTAATACAATTTTAAATCAACTATAATATTTTTTTATTATATAATGTCTTTTAATTATATTGATACTCACCAAAAGTTGTCACTTGCATAATAGTGGTCATTGTTATTTTTCTATTCATTTTACGCACTGTGGAAAAGAGATTATGGATTCGTTTATTTGAATGTGTTTAGGGCTGACCGACTCTGGTGCGGCCGCAATCTTTAGCTCGGTGATCACGGAGTTGCTAGACTAGTTTTGGGCTGGGCTTAGTCTTTTGTATTTATTTTTTATGCATATGGTACGAACTTTATTCTTGCTCTCTTTTGGTCTCATATTTGCACTTTCTGTCATTTAGATCGAAAACTAATCTTGTTCGATTACAGTCCAACCTTAAAGAAGTAAGTAGCTCTTTGGAGTACTTCATTTTCTTATCATGTATCATAGTAATTTTACAGAAAAATAATTACTATGTGAGAAAAGAGAATCGAATGGTGCCCACGGCATGGTTTTTTTTTCTAATGTAAGAAGACATTCGATTATACTATAATAAGTTACTTAAGATTAACATTAATTAAACATACAAAGAAAACTTCTTCTTTTTTGAAAGAACAGAGAAAACTTTATTGATTGCACAAAACTGTGAGAGAAGACTAAGGAAAATTGTGCCTAAGATATCTTATGCATTAAAGATCTTACATCATTATACTTCTAATAGGGACTTAGTCTAGCAAGGAGATAATCGACAAATTTTTTATATTCATCGCCGTTGCCATCATTACCCTCCTCGTTCGACATCCATTGAGAAACAGGAATCGCAAAAGTAGAAACCACTACCGACACAGGAGAGGCGGCCACCAGCCTTCCAGCATTAATGCCGCCGAACACTAGTCCCTGCATTCCTTCAAGCAATATCCCTAAAGGAGGATAAGAATAAACCAATCTCGAATTAGGATTAACAGAACCATGAGAGTTCCCTATCGCGACTGGCGCAACAACGCCTCCTCCTACTAGAGTTCCGTGGAGGGAGAGAATGGTAAAGGGTCCATACATAGGAAAGACAGTAGGGTGACAGAGCATCACACTTGTAACAGACCCACTCGCGCTTATCACGCTCACCCCGACGTGGTTACGACGCGCGAACGTTAGGATCCAGTCGATGATGCAACATCCTGTAGGGATGTAGAGGGTCAACGACTTCATGGCCAGTTCACTCTCACGAGTGATGGTGACTGGTGGTTTCGGCTTGTTCTTAGAGCCAGGTGGCCTGCCACGTCGCTTACGCTGGACAGGTGTGGTGACCATATGTTGCTGGTTGTTAGGGTAGTGGGGATGATAGTTGTTGTTGTCCTCGATAACGTTGTTGTTGAGGAGGTCACCATCATGGTTAGCATAGGAGAATGGAGCGGGGGAGAGTGGGGTGGGGGAGAGAGAAGAGGGATCAAAGAGCTCATGAGGGAGAAAGATGGAACCACCAAAGTCAGACATTTTTTATTGATGACTTGAAATGGAGAGCAAGAGAGCAAGAAGAAGGAGAATTGTTGTTGTGAGTGTGGGGGGAGAGGAAGGGAGAAGGAGGCATGATATAGGAGAGTGGAATGGGCTATTAAGGGAACTTTTTGATATAGGGTAGTGCCACTATTTTTAGTTTCCTTTTATGTTTTAAGGTTGTATTTTTCCCTCACATTTCCTTTTTTCAGGTTTTCAGTTTTTTTATCAAAAGGATATAAGAGTGTGTGGGACCACAGTAAAGCACAATTCTATTTAGATGGGAGAGAATTAGTCTCGTAAAATGCTACTATAAAGTTAATACATTAACATTTTACCCAAAAAAAAATAGATATCTCTCTTAGTTTTGATAGGGTAAAAAAGAGAAGGTTAGATGATTTATCTTATATGAAAACCTACCGCGCAAAAATAAATGACCACATAAAGTGAGACTAGGGCTACAACTAATTAGTGAAAGATGAGAGGGCCGTTTTTCGGCGCTTATATCCATGGACAAACAATTTGTGTCAATTGTTAGCAGTCTAGTCGGTGACCTAAATAAAAGATAAAGTGTGAAATTTATCGAGGTAACCGTGCGAAAATAAATGATTATAAATTGTTAGGTTGGGGCTACAACTAATTAGGAAAGGGTGGTAGGTTGTTTTCTGACATTTTTATCCATGGTCAAACAACTTATGTTATTTGTTAACAGTCTGGCTAGTGACCCAAAAAACATATAGGGTTAAGTGAGATGTATCTTATGAAAGAACATGCTTTGACAGTAAAGGACTATAAGCTGTCAGATAAGGGCTACTACTAATTAAGAAATTGTGGGATTGGTCACTCTCTGGCGTTCTTATCCATAGTGACCCAATTAAAGATAAGGTTAAGTGAAGTCTATCTAATGGAAGAACTTGTTGTTACTACATTGACTATATCTTATCAGATTAAAGGTATAACTAATTAGAAAAGAGTAGGAAGATCATTCTCTGACGTTTTTATCGATGATCAAAGAACATGTAACGATTATTTTAAAATGATTGGATTGATTTTGGTCGGTGACCTATGTATAAAGAGGAAGTTAACTTAGCTCTACTCAAATGTTTATGTGCAATTGACCCATCATGAACCGGTTGACTAATACAATTGAGTCAAACTCATTGAACTATTGTTTTATTTATTTACTACATACTTTATGCATTAAAAAAATCATCAAATGAAATTTGATTGAGCTCATTAAGTTTAATTGCTGAACTATTAATTCAACACTTTGATTAGTTTTCATTTTTTTTTGGTCCGATTCCAATGAAAGTAAAAAAAGAAGAGGAAAATAATAAGTTTTGTTCTAACATCTTTGTCGTTTTACACTGCCCACGACAGACGGGCCTATTCATGCACAGGCCCTGTTAGGTCTGGTCCAGTATTCTTGGACCCAAATGCACGTGTAATTTCATTCCATAAATATATTTTAAAGCATACTGAGCCTGGTTGACTATGAGCCGGACTTAAGTTCATCTTTTTCAAGTTTCGACCTTTCGAACAATTTTTTTTTTAAAAAAAAAGCAAAAATATTTCTTCACATTTTCACAAATTAATATTATTAATTATTAAAATTGAATAGATCAGACTTATTTTGAAATACTAAAACTATTTAAAAAAAAAAATTATACAACATGTAATAGACTAGACGGAGGGAGTATATGATATCGTTTTATAAGATCTAGTTCGGTCCGAAATTTAAAATGAAAACCCAAACTCTTGAAAACGATCATCCGGCCATACTATAGGCCGAATAGTTTGCTCCGGTTACAATGCTTCTTTCAAAACTATTTTTTAAAATAAATCCTACATGATTTATTGTGGGTTTAAAATTAAGAAAAATGTATAATAAAAAATGGGGCGCAACTTATAAATCTTTGCTACCTCTCAACGATGAAGGAGCAAGCCGTATTGAGGCTGTGAGGGGGGAGAGAGAGAGAGGTGTGGTGTTGCTAATTTCTCATATAAGAAAGAGTGAGAAGATCAATTTTTTAATAAAAAAAATGATAAAAAAATAATATATAAATTTAAAAGCAATCAAAAGAAGAGTTAATTAGTCTCATGAATAATTCATATAGATGTGGTTCAGCAATTGCGACATATATAACAAAAACCAACAAATAACTCTAAATTTTAAACTTTAACTACAACATTCTTTAATACTTGGCATCAAGATTCAACAAAAATCGACAATAGACGCTCTCAAACCTACATAAACATGTAATGAAAAATCGATAATAAAACGTATCGAGAACGAGTCTCAATTTATAATGAAAATTGATAATATAACATTTTGAGAAATAGTCGTAATTTATAATGGAAAGGACGATAAAAAACCGAGAATCATAGAAGAAAAGGAATATAGAAATTTGATTTTTGACTCACCTAATTAGGATTTATTAAAAAGGAAGCGTGTTGTCCAAAAGTTTCCTTTTCAAGGTTTTCTCTATTAAAAGGAACGACCAACAACCTAATGACAGTATTATTAACGGTCATTACAAAATAAAATTTTAAAAATTCCTTTTTGAAGGTTTTTGTATTGTTGAACGAATCGGCAAACAACCAAATGACAGCTATTAACGGTCGTTAGAAACCATTATTTTAAAAGTTTCTTTTTAAAGGGTTTTTTTTCGGTTTAAAACACCGATTAGCTATCAAATAATCGAACTATTAACAATGGTTAAGTAACATAATTTTAAAAGTTTCATTTCGAAGGTTTTTTCCTTTAAAAGAAATGACCAATTAAAATTATGGTGAGAAAATGTTATATAAAAAGTTTTTTCTGATAAAAGAAATGGCCAACAACAATATCAGTTCTATTCATAGTTATTAGAACCGGACCGGACAGCGAACCGGAAATGAAAATTTGGTGGTCTAACCGGGTTGAACCGGGTTCGACCGGATTGTAGTTGCTGGTCCGTCCGGAACCGTTCACACATTAAACCGGTAAATTTTAGACTATTAAACCGGATAAAACCGGATTGAACCGGCTGATTTTTAAATTCTGATGGGCTGGGCCATGTATGTAATGAGCCGGCCTATCAAATTTTCCAAAAAAAAAAAACACACCAAAACGACGTCGTTTTGGTGTTTTCACATCGAACCAGCCGGTTCGCCGGTTCATAAAAACCCGACCGGTTTGTCCGGTCCAACCTGGGTCAGAGGCGCATCCGGTCCGAAAGGTGAATCGGACCGGAAAGGTGAAAAATCCGGGGTCCGGTTCAGTTCTGATAACACTGGTTCTATTAACGATTTTAAAAATCTCATTTTGGCTCAAAAGAAGAATTTTAAAATTATATATAATGTAACAATTGTAGTATTCACGATGTAATTAGAGTTTCGTATGAGTGATAGTTAACGTTCTTTTCTATACCCAAAAAAAATCTTTTTTTAAAGTTTTTTTTTTTTGTTTAAAAAAAGAATCAACCCATAACCAAATTTCAGTTTTATTAAACAATCGTTGCATAACATATTTCTTTTTATTTTTTTAATCAAAGCCCAGAACAGAGCAAAAAGAAGCAGCATTCCATTACAAGTTAATACCCAAAACAAAAACTCGTATTGTTTTCCCCGCAAATAGAACACAAGTTTTGTGCTAGATTCAAGATACAGCCAGTTTTACAAAATGGACATCTTTGGTAACTCTTTGATAGACGTGGGTACTATACATGTCCTAAATCCTTCAGACAGCAGGACTTCTTTCCAAGTCCTGACCAGAACAGGACAACTCCACAAGTACTTGAGAGTGTTAATTAAACATACAAAGAAAACTGTCCTGATGAACAAGGAGGAGGGAAAGGTTAAGCAAGATTAGGGAAAAATTAATTTTGACTCGTAAATACTAGTACTTAGGCAGAAAATAAAATTAGACCCCAAATACTGCTAGGTAACGTATGCAGCAAAAGATCATTAGCTAGAAGAATGCTCGGCTACCATAAAACACCCGCGATCCGTCCTTTTTCTTCTCAATCTCTAGTTGATTGCTGCGGTTTTGAATCACATCTTTGCGTTCTTCGCATTCGGGCTTGTCGAGACTCATTGGCAGCTTCATCTTGGCCAAAGATTCGGTAAACTGTTGCATACTCCTCATGTACATGTCTACTATTTGCTGTTGCATTGCTGACTGCTGCTCAGCCTCAATGTTCATGTTTCCTAATGGAGCTGAAAAAACCTGACCAAACTTAACAGAACTTGCATTTGCTTCCTTGTTGGTCTCCTCTTCCTTGCTCGAAAAGCTACTCGATTCTTTTTCCTCGCTCACTTCGCTCCCTTTCTTCGAAGTAGGAGTGTCAGGACAAGCACAAGACCCATGATTGGCCTCAGTGTTGATGGACACATTAAGAGAGTTTGAGTTTGATGACTGACCACCTAGACGATTCTTTCGATCCATGGAATCGGAGGAATTTCTATCGTCGCTCAGGCTTGTTGTTGTGGAGGTCAGGAAACCTGAATTCTGGATGCTACTACAGTTTGGAGAAGCAGAATCACCTCGGACTTCCTCGGATGAAGTTACGGTCATCTCATAGTCATAAACAACAGGATGAGGAGAGGCACCCAGGTGAAGAAATGAGCCAGGGCTGGACCCGAACCCATTGAAATACTGCGAAACCATTCGCTGATTCTCTTTAACAACATTGATATCAGGAAATTCTATCCTCGAATACTCGACCGGGTCCAAAGCAACCTGTGATATCTTCCTATCAAGCAACACAACTTCGGACGATATCGAAGAGTTGGGAGCTGATAAAGGGTTAACAGGCAAAGAAGTGCTCAAGGAAAGAGACAATTTCACCGTACCAGCCGGTGAATGGAAGAGATCAGTGGAGGAGAGGCTATAATCTTGAGTCACTTTCCCTTTGCCCACAATTTGTGAAATGGGGACCAGAGCAAACCCCAGAAGCTGATCTTCCATATAGTTTCTAGCTCTACTCAGCATCCAAATCTCACATTTGAGGACCGCATCGAGTTGAGTGAGTTTGATCATCAGGTTTTCATTGAAATCTGGGTTCTTGCCACCTCCATTGATGATCCGAGTCGAAAGGGTCTCATCTGGGTTGTAAGTAAGAGAGAATTTGGCATAGACATCTTGCTTTTCATAGATGCATATGTTATGAATATTCCTTGCATGATGAACAAAGATTTCAAGAATCCCAGAGAATTCAGCATCATCGTCCACATCATCCATTGTGTTCGAATTCCGGCTATACCGGAACCCATTTGATTGGTTGAAAGAATCCATAGCAAGAAAACCCAATTGATCAAAAACTTGGGTTGTTTGTTATTAGGTAACAGAGTGAGAGAACAGAACAAAAACAGAGCTTCATACAGAAAAAAAAATGATCAGAACAATGATGTACCGTAAGGTCTTACTCCTATTTATCTCAAAAATTGGAAAAAAATGGATTCAAAGAAGACATTGAGCAGAAAAATATGCAAACTTTGGCAAGAAAAACAAAGAAATTCTAAAAGGGGAAACAGAACAAGAACAGAACAAAAACAGGGTTGTGTACTACTTATTATATAACACATGAAAGCCTAAAACTTTTGCTTCTGTACCCACTTTTTCAGCTTTTGGGTTGTTGAAAACATCAATCCATGAATTCAAGGAGATAAAAAGAGAGAGAAACTGGACACCAAAGCAAAGAATATAAGGAGAAAAAGAAGCATAGAGAGACTTACAGTGCAATGAAGGAGAGCTTGCTTTGTGAAAATTGAGGAGGTGGGTGGTGGGTAAGAATCAAGATTCAAGAATGGAAGATGAGAATAATAAAGGAGATAGTAGTTGTTATTGATGATGACTATGATGATGTTATGGGTTTGTTTTTCGCACACCACTTTTTTCACAAACTCTTCTTTTCTAAGGAGGGAAAGTGGGTGGGGATAGGGGAGATAGATTGAGATTTTTGGAAGGGAATAGGACTTCTGCTTTGCTTGACATTGCAGCTTCCACTTCTTCCAGTGACTTGTTTTTGCTCCACTGAGGTATTTGGTGGACCCACCTTTTGGCCCCATTCTTCATCACCACTCTCTCCACCTCCATGAAATCCATTCTTCAAATCCTCTTGCCAAGAAAATGTCTCTACTGTCAACAGTCCGCATTTCAACATGTTGACGAACAAACCAATGAACGAAGAAACTGTATATACATGATCATCGCGCGGAAACGAGACCAGTTTAGTTCATAGATCAAACGTAGACATTTCATTAGGTCACATCATTCAGCTCATTCTCTTGGTGATTGACTAATCTCTCTCTCATATTCCTTCTTATTATTGGCTCTGAACATTTTAGAAAAATTATGCCTTTCATACCACGTGGAAAATA
>NBIL01030592.1:0-12955 GCA_002752925.1 Viola pubescens var. scabriuscula
TACAAGAGATAAGTGTTCCTATTTATACACAAACTACAAAGATTCTATTTCTATTAATAATCCTAAGCATGCTACTTTATTGCTGTAAAGAATGGTTGGAACGTGTTGAGGAGCTGGAGAAGCATGGTTGAGCCATGTGAGGAGGTGTGGAGAGGAGCTGGAAAGCTACCATGTGGAGAGGAGCTGGAAGGCTTCAATAATAGTCATGGAAAAATTATTGGTAATACCATAGAGATACATTCTTGCTGATTTTACGACACTAACCGAAAGGTGCCCGTAGATAAAAATGAGGAATAATTAACTTCTTTTGAAGTTCAAAACTCGGATTCAAGCTTGCCACTACAGTCTACTACACAAGGTAGAAATTACCAGTAGTGCTTTCCGATCTGCATTAAATAATCACTATCAACGTTTACTTGTTATTTATTTATCGAGTAGTTTTGATAATGAAACAAATCATATTGAGAGGGTTCTTCATTTTTAAAACAAAAAAAAGAGGTGATAACTTCTACTCATAAAAGATAGACTCGCAAATTGTCATCGGATGATATGTCAATCATAAAAGAATTTGTGGTTTGTTGATTATCAAACTTCTGTATGCAATTCATCAGCTACTAAGAAAAAATTAACAACATATTGTTGGGACAAGATTTTCAAAGGAAGTTGTGATTTTTCTCCTCCAGTCTACAAGTGATGACTCGCCTATCTCGTCCTTTTCCTTATAAAGGCGCATCTTCATTTTGTCATCTTCCTCCTTCGGTGGCAAGTCTGTACAGAAATGAGGAAACACATTCCTATTCCCTATTCTTCGGTTTCCACATCCTTCTATGCAGTGTACTCAAAAAACTCAAAACCCCATGGGCAATTTTTCCGAATGGGTCTTTCCGATCCTCGCTCTCCTTCTCTGTCTGCTAAACCCCACCTCCTCAAAACTTTCTTTAATCCCAGAAGAGCTTGCTCAAATCCCGGTCAAGTTCCTAGATTTTGCAAAAAAACCAGAACTTGTTGATTACATGGTCAGCATCAGGAGACAAATCCATGAGAACCCAGAACTTGGTTTTCAAGAATTTGTGACCAGTATGCTCATCAGAGCTGAGCTTGATCATTTGGGCGTCCGTTATAAACACCCAATTGCTGTTACTGGTATTGTTGGCTATATTGGCACTGGTGAGCCCCCTTTTGTTGCCCTAAGAGCAGATATGGATGCTTTAGCCATTCAGGTGTGGTTTTGATTAGTCTGTTCTTTTGTTCTATTTCAGATATACCAGTGGATGTCATTTGGTGAATTAGTAACTTTCTTTTTCTGGGTGGTGTTGTTCAATGCTATGACAGGAGGAAGTAGAATGGGAGCACAAGAGCAAGGTTCCTGGTAAAATGCATGCTTGTGGCCATGATGCCCATGTTGCAATGCTTCTTGGTGCTGCTAAGATCCTTCAAGAACACTGCCATGAGTTACAGGTTCTCTTCTTTCAGCATTATTTGACTATTGTTGTTTTCTTAGAAGTGTCAACTATTTGGTTAGAAAATAGTTTTGATCCTTTGATAGGGAACGGTTGTTCTTGTATTCCAACCGGCTGAGGAAGGAGGTGGGGGAGCCAAGAAAATGGTAGAAAGCGGTGTTCTTGAGGATGTAGATAGCATCTTTGGAATACATGTTTCCACTCTGTATCCTATTGGAACAGTTGCCTCTAGACCTGGCCCCCTCTTGGCCGGGAGTGCCTTCTTTGAGGCAGTAATTAGCGGAAAAGGGGGACATGCTGCCATTCCTCATCAAACAATAGACCCTATTATAGCAGCTTCTAGCATAATTGTTAGTCTGCAACATCTTGTTTCACGCGAAGCTGATCCCTTGGATTCACAGGTACTTTCTCGGTCCGTTGAAATTTTCTTTATCTTGTTCTTTTGTACTCTTAGAAAGTTCATTTTAGTTAGGTTGCTGGAGGGTGTAACAACTTTTGTATGCTCTGCTAGTATAGGTTGCCCTATTAGTTTAATTTCCAGAAATTTGAACCTTCTGTCTGGACTGTGAATTGGGGCCCTAAGAAATTGCTTGGGAATAAACCTACAGTGGATCTTGAAATGCGATCTTTCTGAATGATTCCCTTGAGAATTTCGTTATTGAGTTATTATCATTCATTTCCTTATCGAGTCATGGCAACTTCATCCTTTAATGGAAAAGCACTGAACGATCATGAACAAACCTAATTATGCCAGATGATCCTGCTATCCAAAGTTTATGGGAAGGAAGAGGTTATCTGCTATATCCAATTTTGACCTCATTTAGATATCTTAATAGGACTGTTCAAATGCGGGAATTAAGTGAAATGCATAGTAGTCTTGACCATATCATTTTCGTCCCTTTTTATGAACGAATATTAATTAAATTAAGCCTCTTATGCCAATGCTAAGCCTTCGCCTTAATGGTGCTCTTGTTGCATTTTGACTGTTCAAAGAGCATTCACACTTATGCAGGTGGTAACAATAGCAAAATTCCAAGGAGGTAGTGCTTTCAATGTAATCCCAGATTCTGTTACATTTGGTGGCACATTCAGGGCATTTTCCAAAGAGAGCTTTGCTCAACTTAAACAACGAATTCAAGAGGCATGCTCGCTAGTTGCTATATATTACTGTTTTTTGTTGTCACTGTTTTCACATTGCCATATATGTTGATTCTTTTGCAACCCGAATGACAGGTTGTGATAAAACAAGCTAGTGTTCAGAGATGCAATGCAACTGTCACATTCAACATAGATAACGCGCCATTCTACCCAGTAACTGTCAATGACAAAGTTTTGCATGAGTACTTCTTGAAAGTTGCGAAAGACATGCTTGGTGATCAGAATATAAAAAACATCCAACCTGTGATGGGAACAGAAGACTTTGCCTTTTATGCGGAGGTGATTCCTGGTCACTTCTTCTACGTTGGGATGATCAATGAAACGCAAGGGCCACTTCGATCAAGTCATTCACCACATTACCAGCTCAATGAAGAGGTGCTGCCATATGGAGCTGCCCTACACGCATCATTGGCCACAAGGTACCTCCTGGAATATCAACTAGAAACTAAGTTACTCAAGAGAGGTGTGCATGATGAGTTATGAGTTGCTGCCATGAAACCACTGTAATAGTTGGATTGCCTATGAATTGATAGTTGGTTTGAGTCTAGGCACGAAGAAAACCATGCTGGGAGATTCATTCTCCTTTGGGGCCTGATAATGCTCAAAGAAACTACTCTCCTACCCGGGAGGGGAGGAGAGGACATACAAGGAGACCGAAGATATTATAATCTGATTAATTTTTCTGTCTAGCCGAGTTCATAATGTATGTGCACTGTCTTAGGTTTTGTATCATTTTCTTATAGCTGCTCATATGAATTTTAAAGAACACCAGAAATATATCAAGCTTTCCAGATTCTTAAACCGCCACCTTCAATATATCGTGCATGATAGTCTTTTTCGTAGCGCGATTGAAGGAATGCACGAGTCATATGACAGGATGAACAGACACCTTCATGAACATTTTAGAAAAGAAATGGTTCTCATGGAACAGAGTCAATCCTTCTGATATGGAAACTGGAAACATTTTGAGTGATGAAAAGGATGGGAAATTGAGGATGGAAAACTTTCTTGCATCTTTATGACACTCAATTTTCAATTTTCCTAAAAAGCTGTAATCCAAATATTTCTTCTCTTTTTTTAACACATACGAATATTGTAGCTTATGGATCAGATCAAACGTGATAATTCATTTCTTTATTACTTGTGATAGATATTGATTTTTGCGATCCATATTTTTTATTAACAAAACCAGAAGCATATTATTCCATTATAGGATACTGATTTGATAGGTGATTGTCCGGAAGTGAGGAGGACAGGTTTGAAACTCGTTCGGTAAGATTCTCTTGCTATTTTCCAAAATCCTTCTTCTTTACCTGCCCTTTCTCTTGTGCACATGAAGTTGGCATATTTCCTACCATACGTTCGTACGCTTGCTCGTAACTATAAGTTAAGTTATTTTCCTGCTGGTAGAGACCCTGCCTTCTCGTAAGGTGGGAAAGTCACTCTAAAAGCAATCGAATATTTTTTTGTTTGTCATTTCAGGGAATAAAATAAAAAATAAAACACCATCTTCTGTACAGTGCAGTAGTACACTAGTAGCGTGGCAGAGTCAAACCCTACCTTCTCCCGTCTCCTCCTCTGTTCAGGTTGCTCAAAACTCCATGGCCATTTTCTGCAAATGGGTCTTTCTGGTTTTCACTCTCCATTACTTTTTACCAAGACCCATCTCCTGTAATGAAGAGCTTGCCCAAATTCCTAGCAAGTTCCTGGACTTTGCCAAGAAGCCAGAGCTTGTTGATTACATGGTGAGCATCAGGAGAAGAATCCACGAGAACCCAGAACTTGGTTTTGAGGAGTTTGAGACCAGTAAGCTTATCAGAGCCGAGCTTGATCATTTGGGCATCCATTATAAACACCCATTTGCAGTTACTGGTGTTGTTGGTTATGTTGGGACTGGTTTGCCCCCTTTCGTCGCGTTACGAGCAGATATGGATGCTTTGGCCATTCAGGTGTTGCTTGATGACCCTGTTGTTAGAACTTTCCTTTTTTGGTTTCCATTTTGTGTCGATTTGTGAATAGTTCTATGTAGAGATTCATTTTTCTGTTAAATATGACAGGAAGAAGTAGAATGGGAGCACAAGAGTAAGATTCCTGGTAAAATGCATGCTTGTGGGCATGATGGCCATGTTGCAATGCTTCTTGGTGCTGCTAAGATCCTTCAAGAGCACCGCCATGAGCTACAGGTTCGCTTCTTTCGTTGTGCAATCATAAGTTTATTCTTGAAAACAAATCATGAGGTACAATGGTATTGAAGTTCTAAGTTGGATCTCATAAATTGCTGTTCAAGCCATTTTATCTGGTTTAACTTTTTACTGCAATATTAGATGGTTTGTGGGTGGGGATGTGGTTCATTCACTTCCCAGCAAAAGTGCAACAGTTATCAGTTCCTTGTATTGTGTAGTGATATGATTTTCTTGACTGTTGATCAATCAAAGTAAAAGGGTTTACGGTTTCTCATTGTTTTGTAGGGCACTGTAGTTCTTGTTTTCCAACCAGCTGAGGAAGGAGGTGGGGGGGCCAAGAAAATGGTTGAAGCCGGAATTCTCGAGAATGTAGACGGCATCTTTGGGATACACGTTTCACCTTACTATCCAGTTGGTACAGTTGCTACTAGACCTGGCCCCATTTTGGCTGGGAATGGCTTCTTTGAGGCAGTGATAAATGGACAAGGAGGACATGCTGCCAGCCCTCATCGCGCGGTAGATCCTATTTTAGCAGCTTCTAATGTGGTTGTTAGCCTGCAACATCTTGTTTCTCGAGAAGCCGATCCGTTGGATTCACAGGTTCTCTTTTCCTCTCATTGAGCCTTTCACTAACTTCTTCTGTGACACATGCATTATGGTCTTCGATACTCCATCTTTTACGAAACAGAAAACAATTGCATTATGCTTGCGCGATCTTTAGTGTTTGATGGCCTGCTTTCTTGAATGCAGGTAGTAACAATTGCAAAATTCCATGGAGGTGAAGCTTTCAATGTAATTCCAGATTCTGTTACTATTGGTGGCACATTCAGGGCATTTTCTAAAGAGAGCTTTGCGCAACTTAAACGAAGGATTGAAGAGGCATGCCTCGTTCTTTAAATGCCACTCTTTTGTGTAATTTTCTCCTTTTTTGTCAATCTCCTGACAATGCAGTGTCATTTCCAGGTTATCACAACACAAGCTAGTGTACAGAGGTGCAAAGCAACTGTCATATTTAACGAAGACAAATCGCCCTTCTACCCAGCAACTGTGAACGACAAGCATCTGCATGATCATTTCCTGAAAGTCACAAAAGACATGATCGGCGACCAGAGTATTAGTGAATCGCCACCCAGGATGGGAGCAGAAGATTTTTCCTTCTACTCAGAAGTGATTCCTGGATACTTCTTCTTCGTTGGGATGAAGAACGAAACTAAAGGACCACTTGCATCTGGTCACTCGCCACATTACGAACTCAACGAGCAGGTGTTGCCTTATGGAGCTGCATTACACGCAGCATTGGCAACAAGGTATCTCCTGGAACATCAGCCAGAAGCTACATTGTCGGAAGGAAGTGCCCATGACGAGCTCTGAGATGTGTTACCGTGAAGAGAATCAACGTTTACATTGAATCTTTTCTATGCAAAATTAATAAGAGAAACTAACATTATTATATCAGGGAAAAAGTGTCCCTAATTGCTATATGAATTGATCTCATGAACTGCAAAACAAGAAGAAATAGATCATTCTTAATTTCTCATCTATCGTTTTAGCCAAGCATGCTCATTCTTGAATGTGCATTATCGCAGATTCTCCTCGTTTTTCATGTTGGTGTCTTCACATTCATATTTTTGATTAAGAGATCCGGTCTGATATTCAACTTCAATAAATATAGAAAACTATGTTGAGAAAGTCACTTCACTTCGAAACCCTGCAATGCTTGAATAAGATTAGGTTTCTACGTGAAAAGGGTCGAGAGAACACTCAGGAAACAGATGAATACCACAAAGATCCGTAGCATTCTTTCCAATACACTTTCTTTTTGAAGTGGAAAAGTGGAAAAGTGTCTCTCTTTTTCCAATCTTTCTGCTCCAACTTTCTTGTTGGGTGCTTCTCTTTTCCTTTAAATCAGTTCCAACTTCAAAGGGACAATGTTGGCACACCACTGGTTTGGTAGTGGAGGAATCCTCACCTTATTTCTTACTGATATATAGTACAAAAAAGTGAATAAAAATACTGGAAAAAAGCACATATCCCATCCAAAATGGAAATTAGGAACATTTTCTTTAGATGGAGGGCGGTTTTTTTTGTGTTGTATTCCATCATTAGTGCCACGTATACCTATTTGCAAACAGGCAACCATTCCACGCCATTAGTTTACTACTAAACCAGTAAATCAAGCTAAGTTTCGTGTAATTAGTGAGTTGTCATCTTTACTGGAAATAAAAATCAATACACCAATCAAAGATATTTACAAATTCAATTTCCATTTTTACCAGAAAATTATGCAAAGTGGCACCTTTAATGGTGACATGCGTAACGAACCAAAATTAACGCCTAAATTGCTTAATAAACGCAACCCTAATACATTTCTCTATAAATTCACGAAATGGGTGCTGCTGGATTTTTAAAATCTCATATTTTCTTGCAAATATAGCAACTTCATTCATCTCCAAATCCAATTCTGATCACATAATTACTACTCTTCTCTTCATTGAAAAAAGAAGAAGATCCAATCTTTCGAAAATTTTCTTTGATGGGTCGTCGTGTTGGTCAGATGGCATCAGGAGAGGCAGCTGGTTGCAACAAGAGGAGCAGGATTCGAAACTTTTTGATCTGCTACCTCTCGTGCTTCGGTTCAACAGATGTAAAACCCCAGCAGAAGAAGAACAGGAGTAGCAGGGTTTATGTAAGTCCAAGGAGTAGTAGCAGTGTGCACTCTGGCACATCTTCTCCTGCTTCTTACACTAGCATGAGCGATGAGGAGCGCGATGAGAGCTTAAAAGCTGCCATTCTATACTGCAAAGCTAATTCCTCCAGCTCGGTACTCCTCTAGTCTTGATATATTTATCTGATATTGTGAATTTTTGTAGATGTTTATGGTTTTGGTGTAATGGTTTCAGGTGCAGAGGTGTTGTTAGATGCATCCTGTTATCGTCAGGAATCTGGTTCCGGTGTCGCCGTCAGAATCCTTTGTGTTAGAGATTAGTATGTCCGAAATCTAGTGTTTTTCCTTCCTATATAAGGAGAAGATTCCAATCGTTCTTGATTTTTCAGTTTTTTCCTGTGGCTGCGTGCAAACAGGAATTGGATTGAACATTTTTTTGGGCTTTAGTTGCCTTGAAATGTGGAACTTGATTTGCTTTCACGTTGGATTGTGGTATATACAAGTGTAATAGAAAATGAGGATTGATTCCTCCATTTTTATCCTCTTTTTGGTTTTGCTGTTTACATGACCAAAGAGGTTGTATGTCTTCCTGCTATCTATGATAGAAAATACTACTCTTTATTCGCAACTACTAAATCTTTTGTTCACCAACTCTTTGAAATTCCGTTTGCAATCAAAAATTACATAGAAGTTATTTACGAACAAAGAATTAACAACTGTGCCATTTACAAAAAAAGAACGAGAACTAAATCATTTGTGAACAAAGAACGAGAACAAAGAACTGAGCAAACAAAGAAGGAAGAACTAAGGATGATCATTCATGGAAGCTCATATGTGGATATTCAAACTCATCAACATGAAGAACTTAAAATCAACCACAGAAAAATACTGAGAACACTTCAGGGTAAAAATATCAAATCATCCTTGATTAACAAAAAGAGTAGGTGCTTAACAAAGTTTGATACTTAATACCAACTAAAGCCAGTATGATAATACTTTTAAACATTGAAAGTTCGTCCACACACCAAACATCAATTTCCCCTACATGACTAAAGCACTTGATCCCTTCAAGCTGTTTACTTCTCAGATGAGTTAGGACCCCTCTTCTTGCCAAATCCCACAACTGCAATGAAAGACGAAACCAATAGTTAAAACTTTGATACAAGTCATTCAAAATAGAATTGGCATTATGACTACAAGTTCAGATTTATCACAACACAATGTCAAAAACTTGAAAAATATTAAGAATGAGAGAAGACAGAATGTAAAAACAACAGAGAATAATTGCACTAACAGAGCATCGCATCAAACAACTACACTCTTCTTGAGGTGTTATACCGATTCATACTCTCTCAATCCAACATACAATTAGACCAACTAAACAGAAGTACATGTAGCCATTGTTGCAAACAACAGAGATAACGAAATCAGTTAAGCTGATGGTCATCAACATCCACGAATACTGATAACAAACCCGAGCAAAGTCAGCAGACAGTGACCCTCTCAGCAGACAGTGATCTCTCAGGCCCGGTTAACTAATCTAAGATGGAAGGAATTTAAACTAAAAATTACTAGTTAAAATTAGGAAAAATGATGCAAAACAAGTCTATTGCATAAATTTTAACAGGAAAACTGATTTTTCTAAACATGGAATATTGTTGAAAAACAAAAAGAATCAGTCCACATTAATCAATAAAATCAATAGGCATATCACCCTGAAAGAAATTCATTTATTGTTCAAACTAAAACATGGGTTTCCTTAAGTATAAGAGAACACGACAAAGCAACATAGCCTAAAACATCGCAATTACTTAGGACTTAAGACTAAACACACGAAAATATGAAAACTAAGAATGCGAGGAGGAGGCAACAATAATCACCTGCGGTGACAAAACGGCGGTTGTATTGCATTCTCTTGTGAGCACGGCCTCGTGGCTTCTTCTTCTTGTCCTGCTTCGCCACTTTAGGAGTCTGGCCTCTGACCTTACCGGCACGAGCCAAGGATCCGTGAACCTTACCTGTAAAACCATATCAAATCAAGTGAGAAAATGAAGAACGATTAGCCAAATCTCATGGAGATGAATGATCTAAGAAATTCAGGAATAATGATTTACCCATTGTGGCAGTTGTTGCTGCTGCTGCTGCTTGGAGGCGGTGTTAGTCTCTGAAAATGCTTCAAGCTTGATATGCAGCGAATGAGAAATCTAGGGCTAGGGTTTTGGTGAGTAATATATAGTGCCGTAATTCTATAGGCCGACCGAAAAGATTGAAGTGGACTAATAAATGGTCCATCTTCTTTTGGGCTTTCTCTAGCCTGTTCTGTGTGCGGCCCAGATAAATTAATATGATCTCACAATTAATAAAAATTAATTTTAATTTTTAAACTTTTTGTTTAATGCACAATTATTGGTTAAAAGAACCCTCATTTAATAAAATATTAATTTAAATTTCTAAATTTTTTGGTCAGCATTTAACTTTACTTCGTTTGACTCACAGAAGGTATTAAAAAGTGTTAGTATATTTTTATTAGATAACCAAATAATATAAATTAATTTATGAACAACGAAATAATTTGATAAGTGTACTTTTAGTAATGAAAAATATTTTGTTAATATAAATTAATTGTTTTCTGTTTGAGTTTCGTATCCAATACTCCTTTTGTCTTTTATTATTGGACGTTTGGGAGAATGTTATTTGGACTCAAATAACTCAAATTTAGTTTCATCACTTTTTACCATTGTGTCCCTTCTCCATGTCAGACTCAAGAGTCAGAGTACCGTTGTTGACAATATGGAATGAAGAGAGAAGGGTTGCGTTGTGCCATTTGGGCTTAGAAACTAAAGATTTGGAATGTTCTAAAATGCTGAGCTTTCCGGAATCGCATTGTCATACAGATACAGTCATACCCATACATATTTTATTAGTATACTGTCAAACTTAATGAGGCCATAACGTATCTTTTACGGTAATTAGGCCTCGCATTGCTGTATGGAATGCATTTTCCATGCCTCGCATCTTGCCAAATAGTAACTTCGTCCTAGGCCTACACCAATTACATGGGCGATGACGAAATGAAGTATGACCATACTCAACTGCTTTTGGATGAAAAACCACTATAAAAGGGGAGAGAAATCAACCTAAAAAATATCAAGTTAATTATCAACTAGTACTGATTTATTTCCCTCCTCTGTCCGGATTCAATTCAACTGCTTTGCAATGAAGACAGGATTGTTAAGGACTGCAGAGCTGTACAAGGTATTATATAGTTATGGTGTGACAGTAGTAATTAAAGACAGGATTGGTATGGTTTTATTGTTTTCAACTGATTTTTTTTTTTGGGGGTGACATTACAGTATATTCTGGAAACAAGTGTGTTCCCACGTGAGCCAGAGGCACTCAAGGAGCTCAGAGATGTTACTGCTGCCCACACAGGGTAGTATATCCTTCTTTTTTACAACTGTAATTCATTTTATTCTCGATCGGTAGAGGACTCGAACTCGAGACTTAACCATTTCTTTTGCTTTCGGGTATAAGTACTACCACTAAATTATTAAGCTTATTGGTGTTCTTGATACCATTTCACATGATCAATCACTGTAAATCTGAATTTATCAGACCTACTCTCCTCACTTTCATACTGTACTGGCTAACTATAACCTGACGAAAACAATTGAGCATTCGATTTTTGGAAACTCTGCTCACATTCTATTCTTGGAAACTCTGCTCCTATCAAATGAGAGAACATGTCTCTTTCTGACTTCTTATTTAAGGATTTATGAGCATTTTGTTCTGCAGGGCTGTAATGGGTGCTGCACCGGATGCTGGTCAGCTAATCGCCATGCTTCTGCAGCTAGTGAATGCAAAAAAGACCATTGAAGTGGGAGTCTACACTGGATACTCCCTTCTCCTCACCGCTCTTTCAATTCCTGAGGATGGCAAGGTAAAGAAATTAAAGTATTCATTTCTGCATTGCACATTAACATGTTATTATTATCTTTGTGGTTACGTCGATATCTCATTTAATACATCGATCCCTACAGATTACAGCCATTGATACGAATCGCGAGACTTACAAGATAGGGTTACCAGTTATAACAAAAGCTGGTGTCGCGCACAAAATTGACTTCATAGAATCTGAGGCTTTGCCAGTCCTCGACAAGCTACTAGAAGATGTGAGGATTATATATATATATACATTTCCGAATATACCGATATTGGTCGTGTAATATAAGATCTCTGATGTTGTTCATGGAATGTTTTCTGCAGAGAGCGAATGCAGGCAGCTTCGACTTTGCTTTTGTTGATGCGGACAAGGCCAACTTCTTGAACTACCATGAGCGGCTGATGAAACTATTGAAAGTTGGTGGCATAGTTGTGTATGATAACACACTATGGGGAGGATCAGTTGCATTGGATGAGGAATCTACTCTGGAGTTCTTCCGGCCAGACAGAAGGTTTACGCTCGAATTCAACAAATCGATAGCTGCCGATCCTCGAATCCAACTATCACATGCTCCTCTGGGTGATGGGATCGCAATCTGCAAGCGACTCTACTGAACTTCTTCTGCTTTTGAACTCTAAGCAGTCTTCCTTTTGATCATGGATCTCATAATAAAAATGACAGGGTCATGAGTACTTGTCAAGCTGTGTGTTTTGTGTTTTTATAGTATGCAATATTTATGATTTGAATAATCTGTTCCTCTTTACAGACCTGTTGTACCGACAACATTTGTATCAATTGACAATTCGGTCTTTTTGTTGTTTCCTTCAATCCTAGTGACACCTTTTGGATCCTGATACTATAATTACAATTATAATTTTTTAGGTACAATAAGGTACCTCATCACTCATACTTCTTCTCATAAGAAAATGATAAATAATAATAATTGAATTATATTTTATTTAATAATTAAATATAATCTAATATGGAAATGATAAACCTCAACTAATTTTCATGTAACTAAAGTTTTTCTAGTTATAATAGTTACAATTTATGTGTCGCAACCTTAATTATCGCAATCTTAGAACATGTAACAATAATCATAGTATGCCATAGTTGTCTTTTGCGATTGTCTTATAAAAATTAAAGAATAATTAAATATTAATCTTTTAGGTGTATTTTACTAAGTTTTTCATTCTTGCTGGTAAATATTTGATGGGTTTATTCGATTCCTACCGATACTAATATTTCCAAACAAATTTTACTAAAAAAAACCGACAACTATATATGAATGGAGATACAATAATAAAAAGTGATACATTATTGATCTGCATGTAATTTATTAGTTTGTCCGGCTAATGATAAAAGTGCATATTAAAAAATAGATCAGAGTTTAAATTTCACCTCTGTATATAAAAATATAAAAAATGATACTCCCTCCGGACTTGTTTGTTTGTCGTTTACTATTTGGGCACGCATATCGAGAAGATAGAATGACTCACTATTTGAGACAATTTTACTCCGAATTTTTTTTCGGGCGTATGTTAAA
>NBIL01031037.1:0-19230 GCA_002752925.1 Viola pubescens var. scabriuscula
CTCTCTCTCTCTCCGCCATGACCTCCGAGCAAGACGACGCCGTCTTCGACCACTCCCTCGAAGAAGAAGACGACGAAGACGTCCTCTCCTCCCAATCCGATGACGATCTCGAAAACGACGTCTTGCCTGTAAACGACTTCGACGACGATGAAGAAGACCTCAACTCCGTCTCCCCTTCCTCATCCTCCCCCGCCACCGTCACCACCATCACCTCCTCCGTCCCCCTCGCAGTCCCCACCGTCACCGTTGCCTTGCCCGCCGCTCTCACAACACCGGTTATTCTCCCTGATCTGAAACGACCACGAGTCAGCCTCGAAACGACTGTTGACATAAAACCGTCAATACCTCAACCACAGCAGCAGCAACAACAACAACAATTGGATGATTCATCAAGACGGTTATTTCAAAGGCTGTGGACTGATGAGGATGAAATCGAATTGTTACAAGGATTTCTCGACTACACTACGCAGAGAGGATCAGCTCGTGGGCCCAATAATCACCACGACACCGCTCTGTTCTATGATCAAATCAAGTCGAAACTCCAGCTGGATTTTAATAAGAATCAGTTGGTTGAAAAGCTACGCCGGTTGAAGAAGAAGTACCGGAACGTGCTCGCTAAGATCGGTTCAGGTAAAGATTTCTCATTTAAGAGCCCGCACGATCAATCTACGTTTGAAATCTCTTGCAAGATCTGGAACACAAATGGCACTGGGGGTGGAGGTACCAATCTTGTTGATGAGGATGATGGCAACCTTAATGCTAACCCTAATTTGAATTTCAATGATACTGTTGGGGATGCCAGGTTTGAGGACAGTAATCAGAAATTGACCCCCAAGCCTTCGCGTAAACGTTCACGATCACGCACCCATGCTATTGCTGCTGTTGGTGGTGTTAGTCTTGCTGTGGCCGGAGATGGTGCTGCTGGTGGTGGTGGTGGTTTGGTTGAGAATGTTGTTAATAGTAATGGAAATGTGAGTGCTCCGAATGTGGTGGAGGAGACAGTGAGGAGCTGTTTGGGGCCAGTGTTTAAGGAGTTGTTAAGTAATGTAGTTGGTGGTGGTGGTGGTGGTATTGGTGGGAGAGGAATGGGAGTGGGACCTTTGGGGATGGGAGGGTTGATGGTGAATGCCCTTCCATTGAGTTTTTTTGGCGGGGGACTGGGAGGAGAGATGATGATGGGGGATGAGAAGTGGAGGAAGCAATACATGTTGGAGTTGGAGGTGTATTCCAAGAGGTTGGACTTGGTGCAAGATCAGATTAGAGCGCAACTGGAGGAGTTGAGGACGATGGGCGATGGTAGTAATAGATGATTATACTAATGCCTATTACAGGTTTGTGGGAATAATTTTGGTTTTGAGGTTATGAGGGAATTATTTCCTGCCGTTGATGTTAGTGTAGGGGAAGTAAGTAACTGCATACCTTTTTTTCCTGGGGATCTTTCTATAGAACAGTGGTTGAATAATTATTTATCTGATTTATTTAGGGGGTGGTGATAGTTTTCTGTACTTGTAGATATGGTTTGATTTGCATAGGTTGCAATGACGTTTTAGAATAAATAAAAGTTTATCTTGTTTAGTATCAATTTGAATTGTTGGATCTTTTAAATTCTGCTATTTTGCTTGATGGATTTTTTTTTGCATTGTTGTTTGTTCCTTAGGTAAAAAAGCTAGTTGAGTTTTTGGATTTGCCTTATTCTTGGCCCTTTTTTAGTCGAGTGAGATGACGATGGCACTATGGATTATTTGTTGATGACAGCAAGTGTTGTGGCAACTCATAGTCTTAACCTATGAATTATTTGGATTACTCCTTTTCTGGCTCATCAAACTGGTTGATGGTTTCTTCATTGTTAACTTCCTTTTCTTTTGCACTTACTGATTTGCTTGCTTATGGAATATGATTTGGCCCATGTGAAAGCTTATCAAATATTTTGATTTAGAATCTTTGTTTGTAATGGAGGCTGGTTGTTTGGCAGGGATGTTTTTAAACAAGGGTGTAGATTTAATTTGTGTGTTTTCATTTCACTTTTACTCAGAGGAAACTAAGCTTGCATGTGTAATTCGTATTTTCATCATTCCTATTGTAAGTCGGAAATCGTTGAAGCTAGGTGCACCTCAAGTTTTATGCCAGTCTTTTGTGATTATTATGTTTGTTACTGCCCTGAGCTATCTACATCTTTTTACTCTTTCAGCCAGACACCATCTAAAACACAGTACACTCATATCTATATATGGAATTAAAATGTTCACTCTACTGTTGCTGCTACTCCCCATTTTATGATTTTCAGATCTTTTGGTAGTTGATTTATGATGTACTTGGTATCTATCTATCATCTATACCATATTCCGTAACCATTTTTTCAGATGTTTATAGGAAAGTTAAAGCTTTTATGTGCATATTGGGTTGTTTGACATTTGAAGCATTAGACTCAAACGTCGCAGGCAAAGAATGGATACTTTTAGATTAAATGTTAGATGGTGTTTGCACTTGGTTATCGATGTTAACAGGACCTCAAACACTCGATATGTTACATCTTGAATAGAAAGGATCTGCTTTTAACCATATATTGATGACAGTGGTTTAAACAGTAAAGTGTAGCAAAGCTGTGGAAGGGTTCTTCTGAGTGCATCTTGTGCTCAGTTGGAACGAGTTTGTAATTTCATTCGCAATCTGGTACGTATTTGTGTTATCTAATGACATTGACAACAGTTCCTGGAAATGTTAGCACTTCTCTTTACATAAGAGTTTTAGTCCATGACAAAAGTTTGTTCATTAATGCCACCACATGAAGGCGTGGCTTTGATCAGTATGTAGCAGGCTAGCAGCACATCACCGAATCATTAATGTTGATAATCAGAATTCTAGTTTTTTGGTTACTTTTAAGATTTAACCACATATTGGTGAACCTCTGCAATACTTTGAAGGGAACGTTTTATGGCATTGGATTTTCAACCGTTAAATCTCACAATTTCTTCATTATTCAGTGAAAACTTAGAATTCCCATCATTCGACGAAGGCAAGAGGATTTGGCCTAATTCTTCGTTTATAGAGAAATCGAGCAATGGTGAAGAACGATGGAGTTAAGGTGAGCATCTAGACGGGAGTTACTATTCACTACCATAGGTAGACTTGTTCATGTGTACTATTATGAGTGTCAGATATTGATCTACACATTTTCATTGTCCGCCACCGAAAGTCTCGCCCGTCCACTTCAAGCGTCATCATTATCGCTTTCTGTGACGCCGTGAACAGGTAGTTCCCGTCTATTCTCCCCACCGTTGACAACCGGAAGCATACTCCTCTAGTTGAAGTATGCGGGAATTGATTTAATTGGAGGCATTTGTTGTTTGAGGAACTTTGAAGAGGCAAGGGAAAAGACGAGGGAGGCGAGGAGAAGAAGAGGAAGGGAGCAGCGACGGAGGAGGGAAGCATGGGAGAGAGGGTGACATCGGAAGAAAGCTAGCTCACACAGTGAGAGAAATGGTTTTTTAATTATTTTGCAATGTCAGCAAATTAATTATTTTCATTATTAAATTAATGTCACGTCAGATAATAATAATAAAGGAAATGATAATTTTTGGGAATTAAAAAATGAGCTAATTTAATCAATTGAATCTATTTGGAATTGACACACTTTGACAAATATGAGGATCAATTTTAGACATTTAAAACTGTAAGGATCTATTTAGGACAAATATACAAACCTGAGGACCCTAAGAGTCCTTTTGGGGATGCCAAACTTAAAAATGAAAAATGGCAAAAAATTACCATAGACTATTCAAAATGATTTCTTCTTTTAAGATATTATTATCCGAACTAATTTAGAAAAACTAAAAGGAGAAATCACGCTCTCGTAATCTTTTTTTAAAGTTAAACAAAATAATTGTAGTTAATTATGTGATTAATGAGTTATTTAAATATATTTTTTCAAGAGCAAATAATTTGTTATTTTTAAGCGAATGTAGAAAATTGTACTCTCTTCGTTTTCGATTAATTGACACTTTTTTACGAATTTTTTGTTCTCAATTAATTGTCATTTTGAGTTTTCCAACACGCATTTTTTGCAACATTACGAAAATGCCTTCTCCCTTTAACTCTATTTACAAACGTTGTCATTCATTTCTCTACCCGTTAATTGGAATGCATTGTGATGAAGAGAAAGAGAGTGGCTCACTTGTTTGTAAATTGTTTGAAAACCAGGGGTAATTTTGGAACACTCAAACTTCATTGATTTATTAGTTTTTAGATTAGGAAAAAAATGTGAAAAATAGAAGGGAATAATTTGGTATTAATGTTAATGACTGCTATAGGGATTATAAGGATCATTCTTTGGCAAAACAATCTGATCATATTAAATGTCGATTATTCTAAACTTAAATCGAATTTAAAGAACAATAAAACTCGCTGCGTCGGAAATTGAAAAAAATCCTTTAAAAAAAACAGTAAAAAAGGTAAAAACAGGGAAAGAAAAGCTGACTGGACATCATTGCTGACTTGGCGTACTGTGAATGGACTAGACAGCTTGTTGTCTCCTGGGACTCTGATTATGGAAAAGTTATGGAGTAATTGCACACAGACATCAGTTTTTTACTTTCTTCTTTCTCTCTCCTTAAAAAAAAAATACCATTACTTTTGTAGTTTTGTTTGGCATCCTTTTTTTTTTTCTCCATATATTTTCTCTCTCTACAATCGTTGTGAACCCGCCCTGCTCGTCGACGACCCATCTCTTCCTCTCTTACGGACCAATTTGGGATCTTTCCTCCTCTGATCCCCAAAACCCTGTTTTAATCTCTCTCTCTAAACCCTAATCACAATCCCCTCGCGTCCACTCCTGTAATCTATTTATAGATCCAAGGTACTACGCCCGCTCCTTTCTCTTTCTATCCATGAGTTTTAATTTTGTTGACATATTTTTGTTTTTCCATTCATAGATTCGATCATGTTCTCAATTCACTGTAAATATATGCAATTTTATGAGCATTGGTGTGGGTAAAGTTTGTGGCCTTTTCTGTTTGAATTGTGCAAGATTGTGATTTCTTTGTTGTTTTTGTTGTTTCTGATGTGTAGATTTGGATTTGAGGATTTGGAGAGGGATTGGTTAGTGGGTGGTTTTCAGCTTGTTGGTTTGTATAAAAAATAACAAGGAATGGCAGCTAATGTGCCTCCAGGGGCACCTAGGCAGCAATCACCAATGCCGCCACCTAATTATAATCCAAATCATGCACAGAACCTGAGTTCGATGTCGGATAATTTTCATAATATGAACCTTAATCGGCCACCTTCTTCAATGCCAAATGTAGCTCCTAGGCAGTCACCATATGGTCAATCACCTCAATTTCCATCTTCAGGGCCTTCGCCAGCATTGTCTCGCCCAGGGGCACCACCTCCTGGTGTTGCTCCTAGAACTTCTGCGCCTCCCAATGTACCTCCAGGTAGACCTTCTGGGCCACCTTTTAGCCAGGCATCACCATTTGGATCCAGACCACCTCCTGCCTCATTCCAGTCTAATACCGGTTCCATTCCGACCATGGGCCATTCTTCTGGAGCAGTGGGTCATGGAGGAGTTGCACCACCTCCAGGTGCTCGACCAAGTCCCTTTGCAACTCCTTCTCCTCCGACCATGACTCCTTCAAGTGCACATGGTAATTTAATGAGTAATGGGCCACCAGGACCACCCTTTCAAAGTGGGCAACCTGCACCACCTTTTCAAGGTGGGCAACCTGCACCGCATTTTCAAGGTGGGCAACCTGCACCGCATTTTCAGAGTGGGCCGCGGTTTCCTCCTTCTGGCACTGGAATGCAACCACCGTCAATGGGCCCTCCATCAACAATGGGGATGGCTCGGCCACCTCCTCAAATGCCTGGCCTGCGTCCTGGTAGTTCTGGACCTGGTGCTCAAGTGGGGAGTCCATATTCAGCAACACCTCAAGGAACACCTTTTTCAGGACCACCTCAAGGGATGCCACCACCTATGGGTTCTCCTTTTGCACCTCAAATGCAATCTCAGCCTGTAAGTACCGAAATTTCATAATATGCATTTTGGCTCTGTTATTTGGAAATTTCACATTTGTTCTATATGTTGATTAAATACATCTTATATATTTATTGTTAGGTTATGGTATTAGAGTAAGCTTTGAAATTCTGATGGAAGAAAAGGGGTGCAAGTTTCTATTGTAGTTGTATTAATTGCAGATGCAAGCTTCATGCTGTGCTCTTGCAAAAACGTTAAGAAAAATGGATATAGTGAAGCATAAATTTGAAATTTACTGGAGGAATGGCATAGATTCCTTATATAATATAAGTAAGCACAAGGGTTGTCCTGTAGGAATATGATGTTTATCAAGAAGGAGAACCCCGTGACATTTTCGTTTGGTTTCTTTGAAGTTATCTCCCTTGTGTCTTTACAGTATCAAGTTGTGGGACGGCATGCATGTGATAAGAGATTTTTTTTATTGCATTCAGGCATAAACACCAGGCACTAATGCCACTGGATCAATACCATAAGAATACTGAACTTGTTTCATAACTCCTTTGGCATATGGGATTTTCTAGTAGATAATTAAGCTTTTCTAGCATTGGGGTTATTTTGTGTTGAAAATATGATTTTGTCATTGATCAAGTGATTTACATATGTGACATTATCCTCCTTCATAATGAATTCTGTCTTGGTAAATGCTTCATATGGATTGCGGCTTATTTCATTATTCTGGGTTGTGAATTTTATTGATTCCTTTAGGGGGCTCCACGCTTTCCGGTTCCTGGTTCTTCTCAACCACCTAGAATGTATGGGATGGCACCGCCACTCCCAAATCAGATGACTTCTATATCACCAGTTATTGGTCAAAGTGGAAGTCCTATGACAGGGTCATCAAAAATTGATCCAAATCAAATTCCCCGACCTATTCCAGATTCTCCAGTGATTTTGCATGATACACGTCAGGGAAATCAGGCCAATCCACCTCCGGTACTTAATCGGTCATCTTTTTTTAACTTCCTTTTTGAAATTTTAAGCCTGTGTTTCAGGCATGCATGTTTTAAAGATATCTGAGCGCTTCACTGTCTTGTTACTTGTCTTTTTTGGTGAAGCCCGTTACAAGTGATTACATTGTGAGAGACACTGGGAATTGTAGTCCTCGCTACATGAGATGCACAGTCAATCAGGTTATTTAAATTTTTAACTTGCACTATATCGAAAAAAAGAGAGGCTATTGTTTATGTAGTCTTCTTTGTGACAAACTATTTGCTTGCTTTTCCCCATCATTGCACTCAATTTATGGTGTTCACTTTGTGCTTGAAAATTCAGGTTCCTTGTACTGTTGATCTTGTGAATACTTCCGGCATGCAGTTGGCTTTGTTGGTACAACCTTTGGCCCTTCCTCATCCATCTGAGGAGCCTATCCAGGTAATGCATTTAAACAAAAAAATCTAGAAAAATTATCTTGTAAATTGGAAGTGTGGGCATACAAAGGTGGAGGATGAACCATGCTCCTCCTTGCACGTGACAGAAAATGAGAAAAACTTAAAACAAGAGTGCTGCTCTAAGCCTCTAACTGTCTGACCTATTGAAGCCAAAATAAACATTATGATGTAGATATAATAATCCCCAAAGGTAGACGCAAATGAAGTAGCTGACTTGCAATGTGAACATTATTGTCATATTTTTCCTTTTCTAAGTATAAGCTCATACATCATGTTAGTATGTAAGCTGTTAAGAAGCTCACTCTTATCCCATATCAAGAGATCAGAAAACTTTCAGTCTCGGAGAATGTCAATTCTGATCTAAATAGTCCAAGGCAATTATAGCACATTCCAGATTACCATTCTACTCCACAAGCCTCCCTAAATCCAAAAATATATCAATGGACGTTCTTTCAATAAATTTTGTGCTTGCCAAATATTCTCCTAGAATCAAAATAAAGAAATTTTGTTATGTTTTCTTATTATGGATTTTGCTTGCCTAGGTTTTTTTCATCCATTCTATAGAGTTAAATATTTTGTTGGATTTGTAAGCCATTACCTCCATATGAACCATGGACTAGCTCTCCAGCTTCTAATCATGAAAAGAATGGACAGGCAATGTAATTGCTTTTTGATTGGTAAACCGTTCGGTAGATGGATGTTGCCCTAATATTAAGTTAAATAAATAAACTTCTTCATGGTTATAGGTTGTTGATTTTGGAGAAAGTGGTCCTGTTCGTTGTTCCCGTTGCAAAGGCTACATTAATCCTTTCATGAAGTTCACTGATCAGGGAAGGCGGTTCATCTGTAATTTTTGTGGTCAGCAGGCTCTACTTCTCTCTCTCTCTCACACGTTTTTCACGTGTTTAGGAAATTCATTTGCAGTTTAGCATTTTTCTAGTGAAAATGCGAATTGCTGATACATCTCTTTTTTATAGGATTTTGTGATGAGACTCCCCGGGATTACCACTGCAATCTGGGTCCGGATGGTAGGCGTAGAGACGCAGATGAAAGGCCTGAGCTTTGCAGGGGGACGGTTGAATTTGTTGCCACAAAAGAGTACATGGTTTGTTACTTAGTAAATACTGTTGGTTGTATGGGTAAAATTGTATTTCTAGTAATTGGATGATTTTTTAACACTATTTTTGCTTTTTTTATAGGTCCGTGACCCAATGCCAGCTGTATATTTCTTCATTGTTGATGTATCTATGAATGCTGTACAAACTGGTGCAACTGCTGCTGCCTGCAGTTCAATTAGTCAAGTCATTGCTGATCTTCCAGTGAGTTTTATTTCTTCTCTTAGGGCCCTATAGCATTTAATGGTGTTTTCTGTTCAGCACTGTATTTGTGCGTAGCATTTCAATGGATTGACTGTGTTTGTTGTTCTGTTGATTCCTTTTTCTTTTTGTTTTATTCTATTGACACCCCCATCATCAAATACTAATTTCTAAGCTAATCAATGTCTATTTCTGTCTGCATTGCTTCTTATGGTTTGTTTTTCTTGTTATTTTTTCAGTCCTTGACAGTTTGCACTTATAGATTTCACAAATGGATTTGCTTTTGAGTTTGTCCTGTTACTGACATGCAATAATTTATCTTTGCAGGAAGGGCCGAGGACAATGGTGGGAGTTGCAACATTTGATTCAACAATCCATTTCTACAACTTGAAGCGAGCATTGCAGCAGGTATAAACATTATGTTATGTATAGAGGGGACGGAATATATTATTTATTTTAACTATATCTTAACTTCCATTCCCCTCCTAATAAGATCCAAACAAGGGGACACATTTACTTCTGATCTCTCCTTTATGTATTCGTTCAAGTTTAGGTTATTATTTTCCCTTAAATTTTGATAATCACTAAAAAAAAAATTGAAGCTGACTTTTACTTTCATGTTCTTTGCAGCCATTGATGCTTATTGTACCTGATATACATGATGTCTATACTCCCCTGCAAACTGATGTTATTGTGTCGCTTTCTGAGGTTAGATATGTAGACTTGCCACCCTTGTAGGTATCTGTGTAAATTGGCTGCTGTTGGTCAGTCAATGGGTGTTTGACAATAGTTATTGACTTATTTCTGTTGGCAAGCCAATGGTTGGTGATGGTTAAGCTTCGGATTGTATGTTTTTTCCATAATTTTCCTTAATAGTAATTTTGGTTTCTTGTCTTGGGGCAGTGCCGTCAACATTTGGAGATACTATTGGAAAGTATTCCAGGAATGTTTCAGAATAGTAGAACTGCAGAATCCGCTTTTGGTGCTGCAATCAAGGTATGCTGTTTTGTCTGAGGTGAACAGTATTTATACCACTGCATTATGTAGACAGTTCATTGCACAAAGGAAATTGCACCTTTCCCGTTTTAGTGTGAAAAGTAAATAATAAATGTCCATACTTGAAGGAAGGTGAAGCTCATTTTGGTTTTGGAAGTACTGATGCATTATTGAGCTGTGCTTAAGCTCAACTGTGGAAGTACATTTTTTTATCTCCATCACATTTCTTGGTGACAGAATTTATGGCAGATGATGTTCTTTTGTGTCCCATTTCACTCATTGGTTATTGGCATGGTGTTTTAAGGTTTCTTAACTCAAAAACACGTGCATGAATAATAGTTAAATATGCATTTATATAATATATTAAGGGAATTTATGCTGTTTTCAACTGTTCCAGGCAGCTTTCTTGGCAATGAAGAGTACTGGAGGGAAACTTCTGGTATTTCAGTCAGGTAAGCTTATTAACTTATTTCTTTTACTTCATTTCATTAGGCTGTTAAATCTATTATTGCTACTGTGTGCTCACTTTAGTTTGAGTTTCAATCAATTTTATGCTGTACTTCCTTTTCCTATCAATTGTTCACTTTGATGAAACACAAGAAATTTTAGAAAAAAAATGCTGAAGATTTCATTATGTATGAATCTGTAATAAAATGACCTGTCAAACTATGATGATGATTTATCTTGTTTCCAGTCTTGCCATCGGTTGGCGTTGGAGCCCTTTCGGCTAGAGAGGCTGAGGGAAGAAGCAACATCACTGCTGGGGAGAAGGTATGGATTTTTTTGTATACATTCTCTTGCCTTGGTTCTTGGGATTATGGTTGTTATCTTGCTTTTCCTGCATAATATTCACACCTCCTTATGATTTTAACATCTTACTGAGTTGTAGGACATAAACTGTGCTAGTTTTTCCTACTTGTATAACCTTACCTTTGACTACCTTGTTTTATATATTGGAACAAAATAGCCTATTAAATCCGGTGACAACAAATTTGCACAGACAAATTGATCTCGCTTTGTATACCATTGCTCTGTAGGGACACTTACTGTTTCAGGGACATGATAATATTTTCCTTCAAATCTTGTCTCACTACTATTTTATTCTACTCTTTATTGTGGAGTACAGGAGGCACATAAACTACTCCAATCAGCAGACAAAACTTTGAAGGAAATGGCAATTGAATTTGCTGAGTACCAGGTGACCCATTGGGTTATTACTATCTTTTTCCTTCCTTTGTAAATTGACAATAGAAAGATTGCTCCAGACAGGGCAGGGATTTAGCTTTTGACCTTTATTTATGGTAGATTCTTTTCCTTTTTGGTTCCAGGTCTGTGTTGATGTGTTTGTTACTAGCCAAACATATGTGGATATTGCTTCTATCTCTGGCATCCCAAAGACCACTGGAGGGCAGGTACTAGTACAACGTGTCCAATATTTGTTTTGCAAGTTTGTAATGTGAAGCATTCTCCACCCCTAGAATTCAATCTGTACCCTAAAGTAGTAGTGCTTGGTAAGGTATACAAGACTAGGGACATCTTACAACAGTAGTTACAGTCCTCTCTGTGACTCTGTCCCTTTAGAAAAGAAGGATGAAGAAAGTATAAAGATTTATTCCAAATCTATTCTTTCTTCTACCTTTGACAATGAAGCATTATCCAAGGATTGTCTCTTGCCAGTTTGATTTAACTTAAAATGCTGTTTAATTGGAATATTTCTTTTGTAGTAATGACGATAGTTTCCCTTCCAAGAGATACCTTTTTTATGCCTATGTTAAAGACAGCAGCAAACAGGAAACTAATAGTGTGCTGTCTAATATGTAAAATTGGCAGTCCTTCCTGTTGTCAAGTTCCTATATCATGGGAGTATGCTTAATCATTGCGTCCTAATGTGCATAGTTCAAATCTTGTGCTGTGCAGATTTTAAATTTCTTACTTGAGAAGTTGGTATTTTAGGTTTTGACTTAAATAAATATATTGCTTTGCCTAGGTCTATCACTATCATCCTTTCTCTGCTGTTTCTGATACTGCGAAGCTTTACAATGACCTAAAATGGAATGTCACAAGGCCTCAAGGTTTTGAGGCAGTGATGCGTGTGCGGTGCAGCCAGGTAGTCCTTCTTTGGATGCTCAGTTTTTAGAGCCATGTCAACTTTAATTGGTTGATTGTTTCTGTATTCTATAGTATCTAAGCTCTGGCCATACTTGTAAGATGCTTTGGTTTATTTCTTCATAGGGCATTCAAGTTCATGAATACCATGGAAACTTTTGCAAGCGCATTCCAACAGATGTTGACCTACCAGGGGTGTGTAATTTTTTTTCCTTAAATGCTCTTACTGTAGTTGTGATATATTAGCTCTTGTTTAAACTTGATTTTGTTTTGGCACCACCTGCACTTACTAAGTTTTGGTTTCCTGGTTGCTGATGTGTAGTGTTGAATATGTACTAGTTCTATAACCAACAACAAAATTGTGAATTTTTTTCCAGGTAGCAAGCTAATTTGTGGACTGGATAATCTGTCTTGACTAATTTTTGTTGATTGTGCAAGATAATGATACTTTTATATTCTATTATCAAATAGGCAATGCTGTTTCTTATTTTTCTTTTCTCGTAGATCTTTTGTAGTGTGGTATCACTTTACAAATACAGTGTGAATGGTGACTTACTTTAATTCTAACTTACCTTTGGGTTTGCAGATTGATTGTGACAAAACTATAATGGTGATGTTAAAACATGAAGACAAATTACAGGATGGTTCGGAATGTTCTTTTCAGGTACATTTATGTTGGTTTCTCTCTGCCACTGTTTTTATCATTGAATGGTGTAATTATGCCTGCTTTGGTTTACAAGGATTAGAGCGCATGACGAGATAGAATGTCTCCACAATCCCCACCACTGGCCCAAGGCCAGTGGCTTTAGTTCAGCCAAGTTTAGGCATTGTGACATAGAATCTGGTTTCCTAGTTTACTGTAAGTGTTTCCTATTACTTTGATACGCTGGGGATAATAAGCTCATAGGACGTGATAATACTGTGCTTTTGGTCTGGAGTCACCCACTGTGCTCTTGTGCCTTAATCTGATGAATTGAAGTTCTAGTGGCTTCCTTTCTTTTACTGATCCACATTCTCAACTACTGTCCAAACCAATTCTCCTAGATCTTTACCCAATTAGCGATGCTGATCTGATCCCTTCTGATTTACGGTTGCCTCACTCGTAATGGGTGTAAAGTTTAAGGTTTTAGTTGTTTCAGTTAGAAAGGGTTCTATTTGTTTCTATAAATGAAACTTGATGGGCCACGATTTTATTCTTTCTTATCTACTATAAAATTGTGCTTATATGGTTTTCTTCATTGATCAGTGCGCCCTCCTCTATACCACTGTCTATGGTCAAAGAAGAATTCGAGTTACAACTTTATCATTGCCGTGCACAAGTAATTTGAGTAACATGTTCCGCTTGGCTGATGTAGACACTCAATTTGTTTGTTTCGTGAAGCAAGGTAGTTTTTTTCCTGTCTGGTGCTTTTTCCATAACTGTCTTGAATGTACTGTTCTTGTATTTCTCTTGTGCCCACTTGTAAGTTTTCTCCATAATTTTCTCACTTGCTTCGAATGTCATCTTCTTTAAGTTTGTTTAGTTAATGGCTATAATCTTGGTCCCTGTTGTAATACTGACACTATTGTTTTCTTAAGCTGCAAATGAAATTCCTACATCTCCACCTTCACTTGTCCGAGAACGAGCAATCAACTTTTGCATAAACATTCTGTCTGCATATCGCAAATTTTGTGCCTCAGTGACATCTTCAGGACAACTTATCCTTCCAGAGGCTCTTAAACTTATGCCTCTTTACATCCTTGGTATGCTCTTTGTGTGCATTACATTATACTATTGCTTATGACGTCTATAATTGATGCCTTTTCGTTTTCCTTTTCAGCATTAATTAAAAGCACGGGATTGCGAATTGATGGGAGAATAGACGATCGGTCTTTTTGGATTACTTATATTTCCTCAGTTCCAGCTGCTTTAGCTATTGCAGTGGTGCATCCAAGGATGATTGCAATCCATGACCTTGATTCACAGGCATGAGTTATTTTCTGCTAAGTTAGGTCTGGTAATATGCCAGTCTAGGCTTGTACCCAACATTAACTTTCTGCTTAATTACAGGGAGGAGATGGACCACAAATTCCTGTTGCGCTTCCACTTTCTAGTGAGCATGTGAACGAGGAAGGTATTTATCTTCTTGAGAATGGTCAGGATGGTTTAATATATATTGGGAGCTCGGTTGATCCAGATATCTTGCAACGATTGTTTGGCATCACCTCTGTTGCTGAAATTCCGGCTCAGGTATTTTCACCTCTGATCCTTGTCACATGTTGGTTTCAGAAGTTTACTCGATTCTACATTTGGATGAGAGCATGTGCTCTTTTTGGGGACAAATAGTGGCTACCTGAGTGTTCATATTAGCTTCATTTTGAGTGTTCAGTACAAGTTTTATGTGATCACTGACTTTGCAATAGTTGGACTTCTGCAAGTGTTGGTTTATTATATAAAATTAAACAACAGATTTACTTTTTATTTAGTACTTATGGCTTGCATTTGTCCATGCCTTTTTTTGATGGTGTCATCCTCACTCGAAGAATATCTGTAGTGCATTGGCTTGCATAAATAGTTGCTCGCTATGACAATTTTCATCTGATTATTCTTTGGTTTCAGTTTGTCTTGCAGCAGTATGATAATCCACAATCAAAGAACTTCAACAATGTGGTTAATGAGATCCGACGTCAAAGATGCTCTTACTTGCGGTATGCCTGATGAACTACCTATTTTTGTTATGAAAATGTTATTCTGGTCCGACACAGTCATAGATTACATATACACATGTTTATTTGGAAATCCGGTGTCCTCACATTTCACTTGCGGCTGTTCTTTCTTTGCAGCTTAAGGTTATGCAAGAAAGGAGATCCATCAGGTCAGTGAATTATCCCAAAAAAATTATGTTTGAAGTTACACATGATTGGGTAAAAAATCAATTTCTTACTTAATTGCCTTGTTTTCCTCTTTCCCCGTAGGATCGCTGTTCTTCTCGCATTTGATTGAGGACAAAGTCCCAACTGGTGGCCTGTCCTATGTTGAGTTTTTAGTACATGTTCATCGTCAAATTCAAATGAAGATGTCTTCATAATCGCGCTCAACTACAGTTTGATTTGACAAGTTTTGACCGGCACCTTACAAGAATTGGATCTCAAAGGAAAGATCATCCTCCTCCTTACCTTTCTTCTGATATTGGCTGTCATTTGTGTCGAAAAGCATTCTGGGGTGAGTGAAATCTTTCCGGTGAGAGTTTTCGTGGAGTGTGGTTCTGTACTCATAGAGTGAAGAATGGTAGTAATAAAATGGAACCTTCGATCCCTGCACTCTCTTTTTTGCTATTTCTTGTGTATTACAGCTAAAACCTTCCATATTTTCTTGGCAACTAGACAGACTACAATGCTTTGAGGGTTGGTTGAGTGAAAGAACCATTAGAATCCCCACAAAACAATTTGTGGGAGAAAAGTGTAACATTTTCTTTTTGTTGTAATTTTATACATTTTGTTAGATATAATATAACTGTTAGTATTGCAAATTGAATGGAAGTTTCTTTAAAATCTGCTTACAACAATCCCTGAAGTTTTTGTGGCGACAGTGTTTACAACTGATGAGCTTGTAGGTCAACAACACTTGTCCCAAAATAAACAAGGGTTAGTTCTCCAATGCGAGTACCTACCTAACTTGTGATTACTCTGTAATTAATTAATTAATTATAATTAGAATGCAAAGAAGATTGAAAAGAGGTATATATGATTATAAACTAATTATCTGAGTGAAAAAATAAAAATAAAAATGAATTATCATTAATGGGAGCATCCATGATAAAGAACAAAGAAGAAAGCAAAAAAAAGACGTAGTAGATGTCTTTGGAATGGCGTGTAAACAAAGAGTTCTTTATGAATAATGATAATAATTAATGTAGGAGTGGGATGATAGTATAATACTTTCTTTTTTGGGTGAAATTTATATAATAACGATAGAATTAATAAATAAAACATTTACTCAACTCATTAATCATAAAGAACTCTTTGTTTTTGGGTGGAGAAACAAGAAGGAAGGATGGATTAACAATAAACAATAAACACATAAAATCAAGTACAATGCAATATAAGATTAGGTGATTTTGAGGTCGACAAAAAAAAAATGTTAGCGCAAATTTGAGTTCATTCCATTTTTTTCTACTTGTCCTGTCAATTTAATGCCACAGATGATAGATAGACATGGATTTTTTTACAGAGTGGTAAATGACACTGCTATTTTTATCATCAATGATCAATAAAAGTTTTTGGTCAACAATCAAGCAGAAACTTAAAACATTGGGGTAAAAACAAAATCTAATGCTGAAATACTTTTTCTTCGATTATTCATGTTTTGATAACAATGACATATACATGTAACAAGCCAGATGGTACCAACAACTATAACTCCATAGCACCAAATGAATACCGGCCGACACTTTAGCACTGATCCAAACTTGAATCAGGAATCACAAACCTGGGAACTTGGCTCCATTACCAAGGAACCGAGCTCCGCGGGCTTATGATGCAGTTACAGTGTTCCCATGAATGCATCAAATGTAATGAAGGTAAAGAAAAGTAATAAAGTCGTCAACTGCTGTGGGTAAACTTTGCATAGAGATGAAATCAGTACATGGTAAAATTCGCCTTCGTCTTCTCAAACACTTGTGCAGCAATAATAGCGCCGGTCCCATCTGCCTTTTTGATCTCCAACTGAGACTTCTGATAGTGCCCAGTACCTCTCAGTGCATCTGCGATGAAATCGTCAAATCCGATTGCTATAGCAGCTTCAGCTTCAGCTCCATAAACCAATCTCTGTTGAAAAAACAGTAAAAGGGAAAAGGCACTATTTATCACCAAATGTGAAAGTAGTAGAAGCACTGAAAGCCACAAGAAAACAAGAACCCTATCCCAGGAATTAAACAGCGATAACAATAAATCTTGACCTTGATTCTCGAGAGATGGATAGCACCGAAACACATGGGGCAAGGCTCACAGGATGCATATATTTCACAGTCTGCAAGCTCTATCCTGTTCAGCTTCTTACACGCCTGAGATATATGATCAATCAGAACAAAACATGGAAGAGAGCTAAAATAGAAGGAACTTGTCTGCACATCAATGTCTATAGCAAGGAAAAAATAAACTGTCTCACCTCTCTAATCGCAGTAACTTCCGCATGTGCAGTTGGATCAGTGTTTTTCAGTACCATGTTATGAGCGCTCATAATTACTTCGTCATTGCAAACAACAACAGCACCAAATGGCCCTCCATCTCCACATTCAACACCTTTGTATGCCTCTTCAATTGCTTTCGTCAAGAATTTGTGATCTCGGTCCTTAACAGCTGTTGAATAATCACCAAAAAGGATAACTTGAGTATGTGATAGTTAATTGCTTATCCAATAAACTCAGCAAACATTGACTTTCTAAAGAATGGTTTAATCACAAACATGTTGAGGCATCATTAAAAACAATACTGAAAACAATTTCCCATTATGACAATGATGAACATGATCAAAATGAACTGTGGCATAAGGAAACGGAACTGATAGTAACTCAAAGGACAAGCCTAATTAATTAGAGGATAAGAAATTAAAATTTGATCACATTCAAACTTCACCACAACAAGTAAAAGCCGTTTGTACTGTACCCACAAATTTCAACTAGACTTGTGACCGCAGTTACAAGTCATTGAACTACAAGAGGAAAAAAGTTAGACAAATTGGCATACCTTCCTGATGACCAGCAAACGCAGATGCCACTGAAATAGTACCGTCTTTAGCTTCCACCACTATTGAAACAAAAGAACAATAGAAAATTTGTTAGCATTGACTTCAATTTGTGGAAATAAAACAGAACATTACTGTCTAAGATTTTCTACAACAAACAAAAATAATATAAAGCATAAATAACCGCAGAATTGTGGAAATATCTGATCAATTGAAGATCAAGACTAATACTTTAGAGCATTGGATGCCACGAATATTCATCAGCCAAAATGCTGAACCTTTCAATCATGGTTCCTGACAATGAGCCTATAGTCATTAATGGATTTATCTACCAAGAGCATATGCGACAGTTCAACATCATTAGACTGGCCAATTTTTCTCATCATACCAAATTCAAGATTCCTATTAAGCATGAAAAACAACAAAATTAGCAGAAAAGAAAACACAAAGCCAAACCTCCACTTTTGGACTTGAAGCTCTTTGAAAAGATGCCACCATAAGCTCTTCAAAATAACTTTTATAAAAAAAGGAAACCATGACAACCTAAAAAGGGGAACTTTAGTGATCACTGACCCAACTGAAGGCATCATCATCTCCTTTTTCTTTTGAATTTCTAATCATAACAAGCATCTGACATCACGCATGATGCAAAAAGAAGAAGATTCAAGCTACAATTAGAGTCCCAATTTCCAAGCACACCCACCAACAAATTTGGAAGGAGAAAAGGAAAAATAAACTGACCCAATAGACAAAACCAGAGCAAAACACAAAACAGCTAATTATATCACCATACCAGCACAACCATTACACCCACATTAATCAAATTAGTAAATCCACACACACTATATCATCGCAGATACTCTAAGAAACCAAAATTCTTGAACGATCACTAGAAGGTAACCAAGAAAACTGAGAGCAGAAACAAAACAAGTCCAAGAAGGATTGCAAAGAAACAGAAAGAGAGAGCCTTTCACATACCATTGGCGTCTTCCATGATTAAAGAGATGAGAAAAGTGACAGAAAGAACAGATCTAAGGAAAAAGGGGTGGATGAGACAGAGTAGAAGGATAAAAAGAGAAGAGAAGAGAAGGTAGACAATGGAAACTAGTCCACGAATTCAATTCAATGCATTGTATTATAGTGCCAACTCTTCAGCAATAATCTTATTTCTTTTGGGAGAAAGGGAAAGAGGAAAAGGAAAAGGGTAGGAAAAGGAAAGAGCACGTGAAAGTGGAGGATGATAAGAAGGGGAATCTTGTATTCACATTTCATTGATTTCAACACATCTTTTATTCAATAAATAAATCTCTTCTTGTACTATTCGATCGAAAGAAAAAAAAAAACTCTTTTAGTTTCAGTTTCCTACGTTTCTTTCTTGCAATTCTACTAATTTCAGAGGTTTATAAAAAAGACTAGTAAACCTTACTTCCTTAGTTTTTGCGGATGGATAAAAAAGACTAGTAATATAGAAGAGAATGAGTCGTAGTTAAAAATAAAAAATCAAATTTGAGAGAAACTGTAACAAATGTCGGAAAACAAACTTTACTCGAAAAAATTAAAAATAGAAAAAATGGAAAATATCAAAAACAAATTGTAAATAAACTTTGAATTATTTTTTCTATCACACCATATTTTTTATTTAAAATTTAAATATTTTTTATATTTTTTATTTAC
>NBIL01031086.1:0-10412 GCA_002752925.1 Viola pubescens var. scabriuscula
ATCTTGCCATTCTTTTTTCATTTTTCTAAAATTTCTCTATTGGCAAGGGAATTCATTTTCAACCAGCCACCAAATTTAAGAGATTGGAGAGCGAGTTTGGTACCTTTTACCAGTTTAGAGGTAGGGGGGTGACTTCCATGGATTCACTTTCACTTCTTTCATTAATTTCTGGTGCAGGGTCTGCTGGTTCCTTGCCCTTCCTTTGGTTAGTGATAGTAGAGGATGGTCCGGCTTGGCTTCTGGGCTTGTTGATTTTGTAGGCCACTTGTTTGATTCTTCTTCTGCTGGTGGGAGGAGCAGCCGTGGGTGGTTGGACAGGAGTGGGAACATGTGATGATGGCGCTAGAGCGTCCATTTTCAATTTAGCCATTTTCTCCTCGATTTGATTATTTGTTGACCTCTTCTTCCTTCAAACGAGTTGTTGGATGGTTTCCCTGTCGGAGTCGAGCTCTAAGTCGGGTCCCTCCTGAGCAATGACTAAATCTGGTGGTTGGTTCACCTCCGGCGATGAATTTGCAATGTCTGGTGCTTTAGGTGTAGACTCGCTGATGGTGTTGATGGAAATGATTGCCTCAGCAACAAATTTGTCCACCTCGCGGCGTTGCGAGCTAGTAGTCTGCTGCGAGTGGTTTGAGTTTGGGGTTGTGGCAGATGAGGCTCGTAGGTTTCTCGGATTTTGATAGATGGTTAGGTGTGGCCTTAGAATTCTGTTTAGTGAAGTGGGTGTGGTACTGTTTGGTGAATTTCGACGAGAGGTGGTGATGAGTGATATCAGCTCCGGAAATTCTTTTAGAAGTTCTTGGTGGTTTTGGAGAGAAAGTAATCTCTCATATGGGCTCTTTTGATTTGGCATCACTGTAGCTGCCGAAATTTTTAAAAATAATGGCTAGTTACTTTTGCAGAGAGCAGAGTATCGGAGCAGGAGGGTTGTTTCTTTATTTTTCTCCATTTTATACCTTCAGTAGTCCACGTGGCAAAATTGAATTCTTTTGGAAAAGCTTGGTTGGTGCCACGAGTCCTCTTTCTTGGGTCAAGGCTCATCTCCTTGGCTTCTTTTGGTATCCTACGAAGAAAACATAAAGCTTGATTGGAATTGATTTTTCTCTTTGTCAAGGTACTTACAGTATCAAACTTTTTTGCAAGTGTCTCTTCTTGTTGGGGCCTTTGCTTCCTCCTCTATGTCTCAAGAATGAGATCACACTTTGTTGTATTTGATATAGAATTTTTCTTATCAGGAAATTTGCACACATTTATGAATTTCAAGCTGTGTAGATCACTTGAATTCTTCCCTACGGTATACATGTCAAATTTAATAGTTTCTCCACAATATTCAAGGGTTAAACAACCATTGAAAACATCAATTAAAGCTCGTGCAGTCCTCAAGAATGGTCTTCCTTAAATAACATCAGAGTTATCTTTAAAAAAATCCGAATCCATGTCAACAATATAAAAATCAACTGGATAAATGAAATTATTGACTTGGACAAGAACGTCCTCAACTACTCCCTTTGGGTAGATTACAGATCTGTCAGCCAGCTGGATGACGACTCTTGTTTCCTTCATGTTTTCGATGTTTAATCTTTCATACTCGGCAAGTGATATCACATTGATTCATGCTCCTAGATCACATAAATCTTTCTTGACCTTTTTGTCTCCAATCTTGTAGGGTATGTCGAATGTTTCTTGGTCTGTGTACTTTTCTAGGGGTCTAGATTGGATCACCGAGGAAACATTCTTGGTCAAGTTGTCCTATTCAAGACCTGCAAGTTTCTTTTTGTTAGAGCATAAGCTTTTAAGGATTTTAGCATAATTGGGAACTTTGGCAATCAACTCAAGCAAGGGAATGTTAATTGAAACTTTTCTGAAAATATCCATGAATTCTTTTTCTTCTTTTTCCTTCTTTGTTTTTGTTGATGCAGGTGGAAAAGGTGGTGGTGCATCCTTGTCTTCTGGTTCTTTGACTTCTTCTTCTTTCTTCTTGCCCTTCTTCTTATCTGTCTTGGGTAAGACATCTTCATCTTCTTCTTCCTCCAAAGCTTCCATAATCTGTCCTGGTAACACAAGCTGGTTCTCAAGCTCTGCTTCAACCTGGCTGTCTTTGTTCCTTAGTTTCTTCTTCTCCTGCTCAAATTCCACTATTTCTGCTCTCTCAGGTAGGCGTATACCACTCCTCAAACTGATCGCACTGATGTTGTGTTTAGGATTGTCAATTGTGCTAGAGGGTAGCTTTCCTTGCTTCTACTTATCTTCCAAAAGCAGCTTCAGTTGCTTCTGGATCTCTGCTAGTAAAGCGTCGTGTTGCACAAAGGTTTTGTTTATCTTATCGTCCCTCGTAGGACTAGTAATCTGTAAGGGTTATGGTGGTGCAGGCAATTGGAGAGGCTGGTTATTCTGGTGGTTTTGAGGAGGTCTTGGTACGGAATTTTGTAGGTTGAATGGTGGTTGTTGGGATTGATTAGGGATGGTGAAAGTGTTCTGATTCTTATTTTGGTTCTGGTTGTTGCTCCAACTGAAATTTGGATGATTCCTCCAGCCTGGATTGTAATATTTGAGTATGGATTGTTGTTTGAAGGGTACTTGTTTTGTTGGATCCATAAGCGGCATTCAGTTGTGCCATGATCTCTTCTGTTTGTGAAGATTGCAACTGAGGGCATTGGTTGGTAAAGTGATCAGTCCTGCAACACAATCCACAAACACTGGCGATACTGCTCTGGTTGCTGTCTTGGACAGATGCACCTGTGCAGGTACCTGTGGAAAGATTTTGAATAAAGTTAGCAATGTATGCAATTTGTTGCTCCATAGAAATTGATTTAACATAAGTAGTAATATCATTAGAACGTCGTAAAGGAACACTATTCTGGTGATTCTCAGCCATGGTTTGCAATATTATTTTTGCTCTTTCGAGAGTGCAATCTTGGAGGGCTCCTCCAGCTACTGCATCGATCTTGTCTTTGTCGCTCCAAGGCATTCCTTAATAGAAGTAGTTGATTAGGCCATGATTAGAAATTCCATGGTTGGGGCAGACGTCTTGAAGGTCTTTGTATCGCTGGTGGTATTCTCCTAAGCTTTCTGTATGTCTTTGTTTGGGCTCCAATATTTGTTCAAGAAGGCTCTTGCTAGCTGATCCCAAGTGGATATAGTGTTGTTTGGTACGCCATGGAACCATGTCTTGGCTCCATTCTCTAGTGTCCATTGAAAAGCTTTCAACTTAGCCCGTTCGAGAATGACTTCGCGAGGCTTGAGGGCTTCACATTCTTGGGCGAAAGCCATCAAATGCAAGTAGGGATTCTCATGAGAATGCCCATAGATTTCTTCAGGTTGTGGATGATGTTGGTCTTAAAGGTCCAATGATGCTCCACTTATGGTAGATTGAGGCATGATTGACTGGGAGGCTCTGTTCCTTGGTTCAACTCTCTGAGAGTTGGTCCCTAAGGTGGTAGCGGATCTTCCATAACGATTGATGGTGTTGTTTCCGGTTCTTCTTCTTCGCCTTGGTCAAGAAAGTGATCTTGATCAAGGGATTCTACTCTAGGTGGTGTTTGTTTGCGTCTGGCTTTCTTCCTATTTTCTCGTTCAAGTCTGGTCAGCTCTACGTTGTAAAGCAATACTTCCCTATTAGACGACCTGGTCATACACAAGAAAATAAAAAGATTAGTAACCGTAGCTCCCTGACAATGGCGCCAAAATTTGACCCGCACCTCGGAGCGTCATTAATTTCCTCGGTGGTCAAATATAAATTTATTACAATCTACTACTAAAGACAAGTGAATCTATCTAGCAGTAAAAGGATCGATCCGTATGGAGCAATGGTCTAATCTAAGTGTATGCTTGTGCAAAATGGGGTGTATCATGCAAGTGACAACTGGGGGTTTGAATAAAAGAACGAGAAAATAATAAAGTAGTAAAACAACCTTGATCAAGGGCGAAGGTGTCCTTGATCAAGACTACAAACTATGGGAAGTGAAATAGTTAAGAGAAGTATTCCTAGTAGAGGCTGGGTAGCAATGAGACATAGTTTACAATCATCGACGTAGAGATATTCATTCCCGAACTACAGAGTTGCTATAGAATCAGGAGACCTCTTGACTCCTATCTTCCCTCCTTTATCAACATACCCCAAGGCCAATGCGCGTAAGTTTAAGGGTTACTAGTGATGCCTTACCAATCAAGTACCTTCCTGGTTAAAGGGTTTACTAGACTGGTAGATAGTCGAATAAGGGAAGACAACTCCAGACTAGTTTCCACGAGCATCAGTGGGGTCTGGTTCTGATTAACCTCACCTCCTACCGTTCACAATCGCTTGCAATTGCGTAGGAGTCTACTTCAATCCCTTTGGCCGATAATCCACAACCAAAGGAAATGATAGTAACGTTAACTATTCAAGTCCAAGATGATCAATTCCAAACTCGAATAGAAAATGCATGAGATGAAATGTGGGATCAATTAAATGCAGAATAAGCCGCTCGCCTTGCTTCATCACCGGCTGTATCATGTGTCTTCTCTTCAAAGAGGAACGATTATGGAGTTTGGTAGCTGGAATGGGACCGTGTGGGAATGGCGAGGTACATGGAGGCGTGGTTTATTTGAGTGGGAAAGGGACGAATGGGAGTGTTTGCTTGGTAGACTTCCAATTCCAAACAGGGAGGGCCAGCAGGCTGAGATTCGTTGAGGGCTAGAGAAAACGGGAACATACTCAGTCAATTCGGGATACAAGGAATGGGAAGCAGCCCGTTTTGAACCAATGCTGCTGATGAAGTCATGTTGGACTGGTTTGGCTCCTTATAGGGTGGAATTCTTCTTGTGGTTATCACTCCGTGATCGAATTGTGACTAAGTCTTTCCTTATGTGGCGAAACATGCTCTCAGCAGATCTAAATGTTTGTCCCATGTGCCACAGCAAGGAGGAGGATATTAACCACCTTATGCTGCGCTGTGATATTGCGAGGGGAGTGTGGGATTACATCATGGGATGGTTGTGGATTCAGTGGTGTCAGCCTCCAACTCTGACGACACTATGGAGCTCATGGGGGAGCTATATTCCGCAGCTTGACAAAAATGCTTTCAAGCAATGGCAAACCTTGTTTTATGCAACGATATGGACCCATTGGAAATGCAGAAATGCGTTGGTGTTTCGCCAAGTGGAGTTTAATGGTGTAAGATGTATGAATTTCATCTTCTCTCAGTGGCACTGGTGGTTGAAGAGTAAGGAAAGTACGTTTGCGTACAATATGTCTGATATGCTTCAGTCCCCGGCTTGGCTATTTTCTCAGCGTGTGGCTGCTTAGCTAGATTGGGGAAGGTTGTTTCGATGGTGGGTTGTCCTTCTGTGGTTGCGGTGGCTAGTATCGTGGGTTGGGTGCTGGTTTTGGGTAGTTGTGGTAGGTAGTTTGTGTGCTGCAGGTTGAGCGCTGCAGCAGGGTAGGCTGATGTTGCTGCTGGTTTCTCTACTCCAGTGGCTAGCCAGTGTGTGGCTCCTGCTGCTGTGAGCAGATTTGTACTTGTTTTGTGCCTCTATGTCATGATCCTCATGACATTTAATAAAATCCTCTGCCTATTCAAAAAAAATTAAATGCAGAATCAGAAATTAATAAAATCAATTATGTCTCATGCAAACTCATGCTCATGCTTAATTGCCTCTACTAAGAACGATGGAATTAGCTACGCATACTCATAATTGAAAGCAAAATGGATAATAAATTAAAATGGTGAAAATCTTTCATTTCCGAAGGAGCAAGAGTATGTGAGTAGAGAACAAAGCTAGAGAAGAAGACAGAATTCCACAAATCGGTTTTGTTCCTCACAAAACCGTTGGGGGGGATTAAATAGTCCTTTCTCCTAGAATTATTAGCTAAAACTAAGAGAAAGTAAATAAGTCTTTAAATATAATTCAAACCGCTAAATGGTTTTGGAAACATATCTTGAAGAATCTCCTTGCGTTAAAACTCTTTGATGAGACGAATCGGCTGGGAAGATACTCTAATCTCTTTTGTTAAACGTGCAATTTGCCATCAGAATGATGGGAGTCTTCTTCAGGCTCGGCCCATGATCCGTCTTATCAGCAAGTCTTCCGACTGGAGGTTTGGTCAAGGAGGACGTCCTTGGTCAAGGAAGATATCTTCCATACGGCTTGATCCAGTAGCTTAGTCAAGGAAGCCTTCAATGCTCAAGTTGTTCTGAAATGCTCTGAATCCTTATGAATTTTCCTCTTTTCATCAGGTTGATCCTCAAATCCGTTTCCTATGATAATCAATTGAAACAAGCTAAAATGAATATCATACCATTCGAAAGATACAAGAAAACAAATGATAGAATCACTACAATTATGGCTCAATCAACAATAAAGATATTTTTATCTATAGGTAAAATAAGAGGTTGTAAAATTGTATACTAAGTAAATTAATTTCTTAGTTAGTAAGGAAAAACTATATTAGTCTGATTTTAGAAAAATATAAATATATAAAAAAAAAACTATTAATCTAATAAAGTTTGACTTTTTCAACTTCATATCTAAACGGAAAAAAAGGTAGTAACAAAACCCACAAATTTGAGATTCGACATTTAAATAAAAAATACTTTTAAATGTCAATGTATACACAATTTTTTTTTAAAAACAAATTCTTGTTTTATAGCTATAATTTGTTTAAAAAAAATTAAAAATGCAATACCAAGAATAAAAATTATGGACCATATGGTTCTTTTTTTCTTAATATTAGTTATTTCTTTTATGTTCTTAATTTTCTTCATTCATGTTTCGATTAAAAGAAGAAAAGGTAGTAAATTGTAAGCAACCAATAAAAAATAAAATAAAATGTAATTAAATTGGAATCATGAATATGGGAAAATAAAATAATTATAATTATTTTAGTGTTAGACCAAAATATCCCTTTCGTTAAGGGTCAAATAATAAGTTCAAAAGTTTCATCCACCATAAAAATAATTTATTTATAGGTTTAAACTACACGTAAACATGTGATTGTAAAAGTATTTATGTTATGTTAATAATTAAAATTCAATAAAAAATTAAGTAACTAAATATATAGTCATAATTTACAATATAACTAATATTAGTGGCATACTCATATTTTGCTTTTGCTCATTGGAGACAACGAATCCTTCCAATCTTATTTTGAAGGGCTTTAAAGCTTCTCTTATTTCAGAAAAAAATTATTAGATAGAAGAGTCTAACATTATCATTTTCTTAAAAAAAAAGTAATGATTTCATAAAGAAAAAATTAGTAATAATTTTTTGACTAAAGTACGGTAGTAAGAAGTGTAATTGTAAATGCAATTAATAAACTCTCCAAATCAAGTCCATTGGCATCAAGTGGAACTTGAAACTGAATCCTAAGGATGCTTTGAAAGCTAGAAGGTCGTCGATTATTGGATCTTCTCCGTATGCGACGGTCAATTTAGATATTCAAGCGTTGTTGAAGAGACATTGGTGTATAACTCTTACATATGTTCTTCGCGAAGAAAATTCGTGTACAAACTTCCTTGCTAGAGAATGTTCTACTAATGTGAATTCTCATATGTGGGAGCACCCCCCTCTATGTCTTTCTTTACTTCTTCTCGTACACTCTTATGGTTAGGGCTGTTCATGGGTCGTGTACCCGCCCATTTATATTTTTAGTTTGGGTACCCAATTTATTCGATTCAGTTTGACCGTTGACTTTTTGACTTGATTTAAGCGGGTACCCTCTTGACCGAGTACCCTAAAAAATCATTTCGGCTCGGTCAATTAGTTTCTTGTGGTTCAATGAAATCAGATTTTTCAGGTCATTAAATCGATCTTTTTCGGTTTGTAAAATAAAATTTTGATCGATTCTAGAAATCAGATTTTTACGATGCGAAATTAAACCGAACGAATGAGAAGTATGTTACAACTACGATTGAGAGAGTTTAGAAAGAAAGATATGGTGCACAAGAATGAGATGAAAAAAAGACTAACAAAAATGTTTTTGAGGAAATATAAAGACCAAGAATGAAATGCTCATTTTGGCATTTTTTTAATTTCTTTTTAAGTTGGAAACAATATTTTGGCATTGATAAAATTGGTGGCTTGTTGCACGATATGACATTTGCATATTTTTTCAAATACCAATTACCATTTGTTTACTCTCTTTTTTCCATTAAATATATAACATATGAATTTAAATTCTTATTTTTGAAAAGAAAAAAATTATAATTAACTCTTTCAAGAATTTTTACTATAAATAATATGAACTTCATTAAAAATTAAATAAAGTTACAAAAAAAAGAAGGAAGTAAATAATATATAAAAAATTATATATTAAATTACGAGAGTGAGTAAGAAAATATTAAGGGGTTGATTCACAATGGAAAATTTTCTGAAAATTTTCCAAAACTAGAAAATTTTCCAAAATCTGTTTCACAGCCAACATTTTCAAAAAAAAATTCAATTTTTTTTTTTACTCCAGCTCAACTGATCCATATTGTTAATCTAAAAAAAAAATTTACACATGTCTACCCTCGTAATTTTGATAATTAATATGTAGATTGATACAAATTGTGCTAAAAATACTTCATAATTGATATTTATCTAAAATTAATCCTAGTAAATTGATTAACCAATACTCTTAATTAAATTCATACGAGTAAAATTAGATCAAAATTTATTTAGTACATCTTTACTTCGTCACTATCTCCACTTTGCCTTCACTTTTGACACACTATCTCTAAAAAATTTATCGAATTTAAGCAAGATTGGTTGTACCGTTAGCTCGAACCAAATAAAGAACTAAAAACTTTTTTTCATTCCCATCTCATCCTCACTGTTAGATCATCCTACTTTCTTTGTCCAATTTCCATATCAAAATGTTTGGATATGAAATAATTTAACAATATGACAATAGTTTATGCTGCCACACACGTGGAAGCTATTTATTGCCAAACCATACTAATTAGGATAGTTTTTATCCCACTGTAATACTGATCTAATTTTCATAATTAATTGATCCACTCTTCAATATAGCCATTGACGGCTAAGGCAAACCACGACTCTTTTTTTTATTTTATTTTTCTGTTACTATTTCCTAATGCTCATTAACAAGTGTTCCAAACTGACAGATTGTTCTTGGTTTTTTTTCTTTTTTTGCCTAATAAATTATATTAAGTACTTAAAAAAATTAACAAATAAATTAGAGTGGGTAATTTGATTTTTTTTTAATGAATTTCAATTAAAGTAAGCCAACTTTTTTTTAATTCTTGGTAATATTATAACCAATTGTCTTGAAATCAAAATTGTATTGCATTTCACTAAAAAAAAAGTTGTATTGTAATAAAAATAAATAAAAAAAACAAAGCACTCAAATATTTGATAAAATATATATTTTGATAATAAGAAAAGAAAAAAAAGCAGAAGAGATGCAATGGTTCATGAAGAGTGAATCAATTAATTATGGAAATTGGATCAGTATTAAAGTAGGATGAAAACCATCCTAATTCATATGGTTTGACAGCCAATAAATGGATGCCACGTGTTCGGCAGCAGCACGTTCCTATTGTCCTTTAGTGAAATTATTATAATATAGTCGCTTTTCTATTGATGTTTGATTTCTCCAATCAATCCCCCTTTTTCAAAGCCTACTAGAGGGAGATTCTCTAAAACTTGTGAGTGATTGTGGATAAAAGCAATAATTAATAGATAAATTGGCTAAAATATGATACTCCCTCCGGAACTTTTTAACTGTCACTTTAGGATAGTAAAAAACCATAGGACAATGATCTTTGCAGCCCTCCGGAACTTCTTCTTACTTTTTAATTGGCTAAAATCGTATTCAGAAAAATAAGAAGAAGTGAATGGCGATAAATAAAAGAAGAAGAAGGAAATAACATATTTACAGTGCAGCAGAATTGGCAAGAGTGTCACTTCCTTTGCAGCCCAACCGGGTTCAAATCCTTGATGGGCGCATAGAGGAAGGAGAGAGTCGTGTTGGAGAGGAGAAAATATGGGTAAGATGATTGACCTGTCACATGCGATGAACGAAACATTTTTGTCCCAAAAAAATATTGTGACGTAATTTTTTGTCGCGAAAGCTTTCGACGGAATTTTTGTTGCAAATGAGTAGATTTAGCATATTAAAATTACGAGGGTAGACATGTCTAAAATAACATTGTTTCTTTTTTAGATTAACAATATGGATCGGTTGAGCTGAAAAACTTCAAATATGGCGTTTCCAAAATTTTCTAAATTTGTAGTGTTAATTCTGAATAACTGCTTTCCAATTGGAGAAAATTTTCTATTTTGGAAAATGTTGCTGTGAAACGTATTTTGGAAAAAAAAATTGGAATTTTTTTAAAAATGAAACAGCCCCCAAATGGCTTGTGCTTTTGAATTTAGACATGAATATATTTAGCATATTTATATTTGATCTTTAACAAACTTAAAATGGG
>NBIL01031109.1:0-26272 GCA_002752925.1 Viola pubescens var. scabriuscula
CTTTGGAATGTAGATATCACGAAGGTTTCCAAATCGGGGAAGCTTCCATCTCCTCACAATTAAATGTTCTAGTGCCTTATGATCCACGTGTTGAGGAAGGTTCTCGACGTAGAATGTAGTGACCCTGTCCAACTCTTTTCCTCGTGACTGGACACCATGACCGTCTCGGAACTGTTGCGATCCCATGATGATGATAGGAGGCTATTTTTTACGCCAGCCACAGTGGGCAGCTGGTAATTTGGCTACTCCGGCAACAGTGGTTGACCGGAGGGGGGAAGGTAGAATCCTATCCTGACAGCGGCTAGGTCTTGTTTATTTCATTTTTATATTATTATCCTAAGTGAAATCATTAGATTGTTTGGCAATAATTATGTTTTAAATTGTTTGCTACTTTTTTTCAAAAATTTCTTGATGTTTCTCATAAAAACCTTTCTTCTATTAATATTTTGGGTCTCATTTATTAGATAATATTAATAAAAAAATGAAAGACAACGGAATGCGCTGCCATGTTACACGGCGGGGACTTTAACGAACCAAAAAATATAATGTTGGAGATTCTATTGAACCTGAGAATATGTTAGAGACCTAATCGAATTTCTTGTAAAATATTGGGGACCCTAAGATGTATTTTACAAACTATTCCATTTAGGCTCCAATAGTTTAAAAACTTGCAATATGAATATTATAATTTCTTAAAAGTTACAATTTTAACATTTTTAGTAGTGGTTAAAAAAATTAAAAAAAAATGATAAATATAAAAAAAAAGTTGAAAAAAGTCAAACAAATTTAAAATAATTGTAAAAGCAATTTAAAATATATTTTTATTTTCTTAGATCCTACTATTTGTTACATTTTTATCTAAATTTCATAATATTTTTATACTTTTTACTATTTTGTTTGATTTTCTAACTCTAAAGGCTAAAATTTTAACTGTTAAGAAATGGTAGGGTGTACATTGCATGATTTTAACTATAAAGGGCAAAGTTGAACATTTTATAAATTGCAGAATTTTGTATGTATTCTCCCTAAAAAAAAAAGTCTTTTGTTCGAGTCATCAACGTGGCTTGTGGAGTTAGATCTAGTGTCTTTTTTTCTAAAATAAAATAAAATAGTGGTTTGAATTGAACATCAATAAAACTATAATGGGTCTAAATGAACTCTGAAGCTAATAAAAAAAAAGGTAAAAAGTTATATCAAATCCGAACATTTTTCCTAACTCCTAATCAGACTGTAACTTTAACCCCTCGCTGAATTGACCCACGATTTTATGTTCCGTCATTCACGTTTGACCTCATATTTTCTTCTGTTAAGCATTTAGACCCCCATATCCCCAACTTTCCAACCATCTCCAGTAACGCTGTCAAAAAGTTATCGTCAGTCTAGTTTGGCACGAAATTGTCACTCACGTTTGACCCCAACTTTATGTTACCTCACTCAAGTTTGACCATCTTTTCTTTCGTTTGTCATTTACACCCTCGTACCCCAACTTTCCAATTGACTAACGGAAGAAAATATGAGGTCAAACATGAGTGACGTAACATAAAATTGGGGTCAAACGTGAGTGATAATTTCCACCCCAACTAGACTGACACTTTTTGACGATGTTAGGTCTAAATGACTAACGGAAGAAAAGATGGGGTCAAACGTGAGTGACGGAACATAAAATTTGGGGTCAATTCAGTGAGGGGTTAAAATTATGGTTTGATTTAGAAGTGAGGAAAAAAATCATATAACTTTTTCAAAAAAAAAACTTAAGTTTTTGGAGACTTTTATGGAGAAAATGTGGTGGGGTTGACAGTCGAGTCTCAACAACAAAATAGATAAAAAGGAGTTGTCAGGCTGGTAACAAAATTTGGATACCAATTTAAATCTTATATTCGTCTATAAATTATTTATTTTAATAATTTACTTTTTAAATTTTTTTAGTTTTCTTTTCTGTCAGTAACTACAGTATTTTGTTTAATTGATTTTAATAATTATTTATTTTATTTTGTATTTTCTTATCTTTTATTAATTTATTATGAATTCTAAAATATACAGTTTTTATTATTTTACATTTAAAGTGTGGATGGAAAAAAAAGCTTACGGAAGTTTGTAAAAGGGATTTGCTTTTAAAAAATTATTTGTAAATAAATTGATGAATTAAATCTTTTAAAGGATTACTATCTCCTTTCTAAAGTAGTTAATGGCAACGCCTAGGAATTTTCATGGATACTGATCATCTAATAATTAGATATGCATCAAATGGAGTGAGTGTTGATGTTGATAAGATTTTAACCTCTCTATCCACACCAATTTAACCTTAATTAATTAATTAATTAATTACATATTTATTTAACTAATTGTAACTTGTAAATCCCACAATTTAAGGAGAAAACTGTTGATCACCCCACTTATCCCACTCTGCATGTCCACTTCCCTATACATACTTAAACCCATTTCATGCCATTGATAGAAATCAAGATTCCTTAATTTTATTTTTATTCTTTTTGTGACCAAAACCATGCAAAGAACAAGCAGTAGTACTGTATCCAATTCTGCCAAACATTGCCTATCCAAGAAGAAATCGAAGGCTGGCGCATTCCTGTCTGGTGTCTTGGGTCACAAATCGTCACTCGAGCCGGAAGATTCTGACAATGATCAGCCTGTTGCACCTCCAAAATCTCAGCTACCTGAGTATCATGCTTTCAGGAATTGTTTGGAGATTGAAGATTACAATTATGAAGAAGGCCGGCTTAAGGTTTTGGAAATCGAAGATCGTGATCGAGAAGAAGCGCAGAAGACGTTGAATGTTGAGAAGGCAGGAATAAAACCAAACATGTCAGATAAGTCTCCAAAACGGTCATTTTCTTTTTCAGGTTTGCTGAACAAACTTAGTTTCATCAAAGCCATAATGAAAAGCACCAATTGCAGTGGTAACAGTCGTAGCATGAGAAACATGCGTGTTAACAGTATCGGTAAAGCTGCTGATACTTTTGCGACGAGTGCTCATCTTGTGGCTAGGACTCAGAGGAGCAATGGTGCGATTGGCAGGCAAGGAAGCAGCAGCAAGCTGCCTAGGGTTTTGAGTAAAGCGCTGACTGCTGAACGAAAGGCGAAGATGCCTAGGTCCAAGAAGATGCCTAGGGTTTCAAGCAGAAGGCAGATTGTCAGACAAAAGTCGGAAAGGGACCGAGAAGGGGGAGGAGGGGATGAGTTATGTAAGAAGAGGATCTTAATGGGTGGGAAATGCAGGCCTTTAAGTCTTTCTGGCATTCTTCGGTATGATAGAGATGGGATTTTGTTACCAGACACTATTCCATGATGAGATTAGGCAACCTTTGTCTCCTTAGGACTTGATGGCGTCCCTGTTTCCCATATGTACCACACTGCTGCTATTGCTTGGTAGTAATAAAGTGCAACATTATCATAGGAAATCTATCTTAAATCTTAAATTCTTCATTTTTCACATGTTCATATTATTTACCGCACTAGGAACATAACGAATAGAAGTGGTGAGACTATGATTTCTACATAAGGTAAGGCAATCAATGAACAAAATTGGTTTCATGTACCGCAAGGCACGAAAGGCAAGGTTAAAAAGCCACAAGTATGCAATACCATTCATCCTCGAACAAATTTAAATGATGGATTAAGTACCAGATGGAGTAGCAGCAAAACAGTACAAGATAGGTATTAGCTTGCCACGGTTGCCAATCTGTAAGACTACAAGTGACAAGTAACACAGTAAATGACACATCACTTCAATGGTTTCAACCCAAGGGAAGCGCGCAGCCTGTTAGCTTCTGCAATCTCAGGATCTGGGTGGTCTGTACCATCATCCTTAAGCTTTGCCTTCTTCTCTTTCTTCTTCTTTGGCTCTTCCGGCCCATCATTATACCTTTTAGGACTGCTGCTGCGGCCATGTCTCTTGCGCTCTTTACTCCTACTTCGGCTCCTAGAATGACTCCTCCTCCTCCCACGATCCCTATCTCGCCTCTCACGCTCCCTACCTTCCCTCTCTCTATCTCGCTCCCTGTCACGGCCATAATCCTTTTCATCTCTCAAGCGATAGCGATCCCTCTCCCTGTCTCTATCCCTGTCCCTATCTCTTTCTCTATCTCTGTCTCTACCACGGCCACGTTCCCTATCATAGTCTCGATCGTAGTCTCTATCATAATCACGATCCCTGTGCATAGAGGAAGCAAAATTGAACTTTAGCACTCCTTCCTCAGGGAAACATTTACAAGGTATTTCACACCTCATATAAATGAGCAACTCTCTTCATGAAGGAAACAAGAAATCCACTCATCACTTGGAAATAAAAGATGCAAACCAGCAGCTTAAACTCCTAGATACCAAAACAGATAACATATGCATGGTTGTGTTTGCAAGCTAATGTAGGGAGCCACCATGTCGAATCCAACACAACAAATGGAAAGCTAGAAGTTCTGCCCTAGAAGCATGTTCATTTTAACAAAAATGTTTAATTTACACCTGACAGAACCTCAGAGAATGTAATAAGTCGAAGTCACAGGAAAGACAACAGAGCATTGAATTCAAAACCAGACAGATTTTGCAGAGCATAATGATTTGATAGCAAATCACAACAAGCATCAAATGAAGATGGAAACACAGTTACAAGATTGTTTGATCCATCATACTTCTCACTGCCCACTGTCAGTGCAGAGAAACCTGGCAGGATCATAAGATATTATTGTAGGAAGCTGTTTTATGCCAGCAATGGCTTAAAATGCCATGATGAAAAACAACAATGACCATGATACATATAAATGTACTGGTTTAAATGTTAATAACAGCTTCCGTGATGGTTTTGTTTTTCTCAGATCTACTCACGTGACATGATACCAAGACACATAAATGCCCTGATAGCTTAACAGGTCTAAGAGGAAGGTTATGCACGTCGAGGAAGATAAAACTAGTCAAATCAACATTCAAAACAAATCCTGAATGGCATAGAATCAGAGAAAAAATACCAGTATTACATAAAGAAGTCAATATTAGTTAGGGAGCAAAAACCAACAGGACACTTCATTCCAATACCCTTGTAGAAAGAGTAATGCCAACGAGAAACACCACAAAAGATCTACAGAGTAACTAAATAGGAAAATATCAATGCAAGAAGACAGCAGCATGTCCATTAACAAGAGACGCACTACAGAATGTAAACTTGGGAGACGAGTTGACAAACCACTTACCTGTATCTGTGACTGTCGCGTCTTCTATCCCTGTCCCTTTCCCTGTCTCGATCCCTATCTCTTTCCCGTGTCGGACTTCTCCCATGTTGGTTATCCTGCCGATAGCAATATCAACAAAAATCACCAATCACAATCAAATATGAAAGTCAAAACTTATAGAACAACCAAAGAGCAGTGTTTGATGCATACCCTTTCATCATCCCCATTAACCAACTCATCCATCTGCCCATTCTCCTCCCTTTCTTCCTCCTCCTCAAAATCATCTTCTAATACACTCTTCCTAGGCTCAAGTGTCCCAATAGATTCAAGATTCCACCTATAAACGCAAAATGATTAGTTTCACACAAATTCCCAAACACCCATGATCCAAAGTCCTTGGCTATAAAAGAATTCATGATAAGAGCAGTAGACACATTACCTTTTCTTAATTCGCGGCAGAGCAATATCACAAGAATAATCCTTTGTCAGAAGCTCATCTATCACCTCATCCACGTGCGACAATGCAAATTCTACAAACCCGAACCAACAGTTAACACCAGAAAACTAGCAATGATAATAACAGTAGCGAAGCAATTCATTTGTGAAAACCCTCACTGCACTGCACTCCACTCCACTCACGTTCATATGGCAGTTGACCACACGCAGTCTCAACTATTGAAAGCTAAGTCACAAAGCACTGAACAACTACTCAAGTACAATCAAATTCGTATCAAAAATAACTTACTTCCATCAGGTAATCGCAGCCTGACTTTCCGAAAATCGTTGTATAATGGCTCCAAATATCTGTACACATCAACATCTGTTCCGGTGAGCCTCAAATAAAACGCACCAAGGATTCGCACATACCTGCATCCAACCAAACTCATATAAAAAATACAAAAAGCGGGTCGAAATTTTTTCAAGGAAAAAAGAGTAAGAAATGAGACTCACTTGTAATCATCGTTTTTGATGAATTCGACGACGATGTCCTTTTCAGGTTGAATTTGGAGCATCTTCATGACCAAGCACATAAACGGCGTCGGTTTCCGGTTGCCTCCGAAGGTGCCGCCGATATGATCCAGCTCCATTCCTTTGTCGACTAAAGTCTCCGCAGTTAAGCCGAAGCATTGCTCTTTCCAGTATGTGTGCTGGTAAATTTTGGACCGCAGGATCTTCTCCACTAAGTTCTGTGGATTGGTGCCACGTATGCTCTTCGCTGCCGGATCGGTACGGTTCGCCATCGGAACAAAGAAACCCTAACCCCTGCCAGAGAGAGGGAAAAGGCAGAGCACAGCGAGAGTGAGATGATTAGATTTATGTTAAACTGCTTCGGAAATGAGTTGGGCTTATATCAGGTCCATGGGCTTAAATTGTTCAAGCCCATCTTTGTAGCAGATGCACAAATTTAAAGTATACTAGTAGTTGATAGGAATCTGAGATATCTATGATTGAAATTTGGAACTACTATTAGAAACAAAAAAATATTATCTGTACTGATATCCAATTATAAAACATACCCTTTCCGAGCGGAAGATTATTCGATTCATCGGCACTCCACTAACAATAATAACAGGAGGAAAAATGGCAATCACAATTGAGTTTATTGAAAGGCAAAGGATAACTTGTCAAATACATGAATTGTTTAGATGAGCAAATAACTCTGCTGCAGAACCAAAGAAGAAGGGCAACTACTCTGCTTATTGCTACCCGAACAAGTAAAGTGGAGTATACAAGAATGTGCAACTCTAATCATTGGTGTCCAAGCATAGCTGTGATGATAAGAAATATGTGTAGACTACAATCCTAGACTCTGTCACTTACAGGATTCAACCTAAGCAGTACAATACAATATACAAAGTACAAAGGACTCTCATCTCTGTAACTGATCTGGTGTGTGGTTGCTTGTAGTCGATGACGACGTTGCCCTACCACTCAGTAACCCGTTATCAACAGGCGGAGGTGATCCCCACTTCCGTACTGATTCTTTTGGCTCCAACACTTTCACAGAGCCATCAGTCAACCCAACAGCTAATTGGTTGACCTCTACTGGATGCGCAGCTACGACGAGTGGGTGGACAGATTGGCTTCTACAAAATAGTACATCAATTAGCAGAGAGAAGGTTAAAGTGCTTAATGAAATTGATCATATGGGTATGTCTGAGTACAATGACAGAGGAAGGGGGAAACAACTACAGATGAAAACCCGTGGCGCAAAGCAAAATGAAGAGCACATACCCATTCAAGACTGCTTGGGACAAGTATGCTGATGAGTCAATGCGGCATCTTAGTCTGAGTGTATCAGCATCGAAGACTCCAATGTTACCATCACTAAAGGTGGCATAGATTAATTGGCTGTTGCAAGAGTATGCTGCATAAGTTATCGGTGCCGGCAGTCCATCTTGAGGCAGCCACTGCAACCAAAAAGAATAAGCGCATGAGAATGCTGTAAGCAGATTGCTAAAACCAACCACGTCAAGTTCCCATCTTCAACACCAACCTGACGAACACGTTCCATCTTGGATGCATCATATATTGCTAATTGAGTCTCGTGAACTACTAGCAAGCGGGTCTGATCTGCGTGAAACTGCACTCGGGTGTCACCAGTAGGCGTCTTCCCTGCTGGGATTTGAATTGTAACTGATTTTCTTTTCTCCCAAGTATCAATACTCCAGACGCAAAGCTGAGGGGGAAAAAAGGCTACTGTATCAACTGGGAGTACACATACTCTTAGTTATTCTTAATAGCAATAAACCCAAATCCAAAGCCAGCTACTTTACTAATCCTGTAATACTGAAGAAGCTAGCTACATTGATGTGAGTGAATTAATTCTTTTAGTTCTGTAGTACGGTTGCAAACTGAACAAACTGAACAAACTGCTATTCATTTACTTACAAAAAAAGAAGAAAAAGAAGCAGACATAGCTGCCACTTACCTGAGCATCAGCCCCGGATGAAACCAAGATGTTATGATTGGTGGAAAAGGCTAAACCAGTAATTCTTTTCTGGTGACCTTTCAATTTTGATTTCACCTAGAAATGGAAATCAGAGACATTGTATTACTTACAAGACTTGCAGAAAGCCTTGATTGAACAAAAAAGTGACGACTTCAGCAAAGAATTATCACCTCGTCCACTCTAACATTGTAAATGTGTATAGTTGAATCCTCCATTCCAATTGCTATGATGTTATTATCCTGAGGATGGAATGCTAGGAAGGTTGAAGCTGGAGATGAAGACATGAAAGTCGTCATTACCTGCAGACAAAATAATTTGTGAGCTATTAGATAGACCGTTTTATTATTTGGCTTATTAGGGATTTCCCAGACCTTAGCCTACAGGAAATGGAGGGTAGCCCTCCATTGTACCCTAAACCCCATCCACCCATCCCAATTATTTTGAACCTGATGCCTCAGATTAGAAGTTCCCACTTTAATGAGTAGGCTCCAAGACATGCAGGGATGCAGACAAAAGAATACCTTGAATGTCATCATGTTAAAGAGTGACACCTTCCCACCCGTGGCTGACATTACATACGAATCATTCTTTGACAGTGCAATGCACGGGACTGCTTCTTCAAGGGTGACACCTGAGACATCATTAGTCATAAGAAGACCACTGTTTGGTTGCCAATGCTGTGGAACAACATTGGCAGTGGCCTTTAAACATTCACTAGTGTCAAAAACTCGTTCACAAATGGAAAAAAGAAAAGAAAAGAAAAAATAAGGCTAGCAAGAGGTGCAAAGAATAAGGAAAAGACAGAAACCCATTTTTAGTAAGAAATTACCTTTCCTGTCGGATTCTGTTCATTGCGCGGCCATTTCCAAAGCTTCTGAACCCCATTTGATCCCAATGCCAAAATTCCCACACCAGAATTTGTATATAGAAGTCTAACTACCTGGTTATCAATGATACAGTTGCAGGCTTGTAAGCTACCCAATCATGAAACAAAAAACCATTATAATAGAAGAATTCAGCACACCTTGCTGGTAGTATCTGTGGTGTCTGGAAGGGTAACTAATCGGCAGTCACCAGGGTCCACAATTTCAGCCAGCTGCCAGGGTTTTGTTTTATCACTTGCATCATCCACATTTCTTGATTTTTCCATGCCTCTATTCAGGGCATCAACTCCATTCTTAAATAAGAAAGCCAAAAAGTAGAATCAATACTTTCCCCTGAATGAACCAGCACAGTAGTTGTAGAAGTTTAACAGAATATAATTTTCATAGAAGCAAGAACATAAACAGCACAGATTGAGAAAGGCAGTGGTAAGTTTTTCTCCTCTGCTATAGTAATTAAGTGCATGGCCTACACATCATGCAAAGCAAAAGTCCAAAGCTTTTAAACCAACTGCATCCTACGTAAGATAAGTAAATAAACCAATTTCCATAATTATGTTTTTCCTGCAGAGAAGTAACTGGGGAGCAAAAGCTTATGCTCCTAATAAGATACTCAACTTGAGCCAAGCAACCAATACATGCAATTACTGCAGTAAGAAACATGTACTATCCAAAGAACCAAATATGAAAGATAGCTGGCATACAAGAATTGGAGAAGGCCTGACAGGAGACCCCCTTTCCACTTTACAATTGACTGGACTGACATTTGTAACAGCAGAAGCACTAGAAACCTGATCAATGAACAGAGGAAGGGCCCTACAGGTATCAGGAGACAAGGATGTCCAAAAAAAAAAAAACCCAGTGAACCAAAATAAATTCGTTTAACCTTGATAGCAGCAGCTTCAAGTGGTGATCTCAATGCTTCAAAAGATGGAGCATCGACTACCCTCAATGATTTGAGACCTGCAGCATTTGCAAGTATCTTGAATCCATTGTCCGCAGTGGTAACAGCAAGAAGATTTCCTTCCTTATTAAATCTCAAGCGAGGAAGACTCTGAAGAAATTAAACATGATTAAGTGAAAAAGTCCAGGAGCAGAGGTGTTACTTAAAGATTAACAACAATAAAACAAACTAACCGGCAAGCCACCATCTGCATCTGTGTTTGTGAGCAGACTGGCATTGTCCATGTCCCAAAACTTTATCTGACTGTCTTCACCTGCAGCCAGAAAGTGGTTTTGTGTTGTGTCAAACTGCACAACACCTACTGTTGATTTCTTTCTAAACCCGACATAGTGCCTCTTTATGGCCCCTTCACTTTCATTCCACTCAACAAGAAACGAGCCTCCATCTTTGCTTGTTCCACAAGAGAACAATCTGCAAGATGGAATCAGAAAACGTGAGAAGGCAAAAAAAAATCAAACAAACGCAATGGAAAATTTCACAAAGAAACAGTGAATTATAAGCAAATCAAAGTCAGAGTTCAAAGCATTAGAGCTCAATTTTACTGTTCAACAATCTTACCGACTACCATCAGCACTGTAAAGCATTGTAGTGCACCAGCGGCCTGGAGCATCATAGTCAACTCTTGATCCCATATTGTCATATAGCCACGCCTTAATCTTCCCATCAACAGCAGTTGAGAATATAAACTGGCAAGTTAATAATTAGAAGAGTTAACGCTCATCAATGGTAAGATTTCCCGCCTTTTTGCAGATATATGTTTATCAATGAGATTCCTTTTCCTTCTACCATCAATCCAAAATGATTCAAAAAGCACACAAAACAGATGCTCAATGATCAGTGAGCCAAATTCAAAGTATCTAGACTTCAATATCTCAGGAGACAAACATATGAAAATCATTTATTTTGTTTTGCTTTATCTTTCGTTATTTCCCCACTTTGTTTTTTACAACATAAATTTGACGGTAAAATTTCTCTGCAGGTAAATAACATTCCAGAGAAGAAGAAAAATAATCAAGAAAACAAAACACCTGACGAAGTTTCTCACTGCTGGCATAAAGAGGGATCAAATTGGTGGCAAATAGAAAACTTTGGAAAACCCAACAGAAAAGAAAAAGAAAAAGATACAAAGCTTTCATTTAAATCAGCACATCACCTTCATATCAAGAAAGCAGAAAGAAAAAGCAAAAGTATATAGGCCCTTTCCATGTACCCTACCTGGATGTTTTCTTTGTGGTGTGGACAGATAGAATAAACAGGTGACTCATGGCCTTCAAAATGATAGACCTTCCGTCCGCTTAAATCCCACACCTGTTCACCTCTTTCGTTAGACATTGGTTTCTCTAACTAAAGAATGAGGCTCCAAGGACAGTTATATATGCTACCTTTATGAGCATATCATCTCCGCATGTTATGATACATAGTTGCTTGTTTGGATGAGCAAAAGCCAAGTCATTAACACCACCACTATGGGCATCAATCTGCCACGACGAAGTTAAATCAGAACTAAATATTCAGATAATGCATCATTATACAAATAGCAATGTACATGCTGTACCTCTCTATGATGGCGTAGGTCATTTGATCCATTATAGGCATACAAGTGAACCAAATGTTTATTAAATGCAACCCCTGTGCAACAAGAAAAATTAAGAAACCGAAAAAGCTCCTAAAAATAAAAAGATCGTGCCAGACCCACATACCCACAAAATTTCCATCTGGACTCCACGCAACACGGTTGACAGAAATTGGTGCATCTTTCACCACAGAAGCCTGAAAAACATTCACGTTATAATTCAATATTCATATACTGATGTTCAGCATAATTGCATCAAATGAATATGCTCCATTTGATGCCCATTAATGGCACATGGTAAAATATGCTCCTCATTTTCTACCGTAGACACAGCAAATCTAGAACAGAATAATGATGGAATTAAACATACAAAGTACATCAGTGAAAAAATGTACACCTGAAATTGCAACGAACAAGCTGTTATGTCCCAGATCTTGAAAGGCTTTGAAATCAATCTCTCTCGAATGACAAGTTCCCAGAGTGAAATTTCACCATTTGCAGAACCAACTGCCAAAATACCCACAACACATTAGCAACAAGAGACAGCAATCAATGTGGTTATCTATTTCATTATGTGGTTAGACCTGAAAAGCATATTACAACAAGAAGATAAATTCAGTACCAAGAAGCAACTGATGGTGAGAAGGATGAAAATCCATGCTCATGACAGCTGAGCCTTGATGTAAGGTCAAAGCTACCGTCCTTGGCAGGTCATCCAGGGACCAAGAAACCTGCTGCCTAGATGCTGGATATGTGACCTGGAAAGGAGTTGGAGGAGTCTATCAAACACTCGTTGAACACAGAAAAATCAAATAGAACAGTCAGCAAGCATAATGATGAAAGGCATGATGAAAAATCCCAAAATTATACAAAACCAGTGCAAGAGTACCTCCTCGATAGATTGGGCAGGGTGTAGGCGTTTCATTAGCTGTTCATGATCAGGACTCTGATAATCAACCATTCCTGGGTTGGCTGGTGGTGTTCTTGGGCGTTTCAACACCTGAACTGAAGAGATGACGAAGTATATTAATCAAAAGTCAACTTCCTGATTCATCACTCGCTCATTGACCAGGAGCAACTTTACATTTTCTGGGCAACTAAAGCTCCAGTATCTAACTGTGTATGATAAGGCAACTTTATGTGATTATTGAACCAATGATGTGTAACATGTACAAGAAATGTGCCTCAGGAAAACTTGTAAGTAGTTGTGTTCTGTTTCAAGTCATCACTATCAATAAGCTCAATTTTCATCCAATGAAATACCAGCTCCAAGTAAATTTAATGCAAACCTTGATTCTGTGGCACAGGTATGGATGATGCAGTAACAACAGCTGCTTGAACAGACGAAGAAGCAGAAACATTTGCCATCCACCCAGCTAAAGCTCCAGCATTTGCAGCAGCACCAGTTGATGGAAAGGGCTGTAACCAATAAATTGAAAATAAGGCTCCAGTAATTAACATATCAAAAGTTATAACCTTATCTGGATTAGTAGTAACTAAGATTTAACATATCATACCCCATGAGCACCAAGAGATGGATAAGCAGCAGTCTTCGCGACAGCAGCAACTGGAAGATTGACGGGTGCAGGAGCAAGAGGACCATTTGACGGTGAGCAAGAATGGTCTGTGAATAGAGTCTTAATGTCTGGGTTTGGCCTAGGATTCTTACATAACTGGTGTTGCCAGTTCAAGCTGCGAAGATGAAGTAATCACATTAATGTCAAACACTGGCCAGAAAAAAGAAGAAGTCAAACATGCATGCAAAAGGAAAAACAAGAATGCAGAAAAGCAAAAGCAGTCCTTAGATGACTGTACATGAGAACACAATACGTGTAAGTGAAGTCATGGAATGTGCATGCATGTGAGATACAGGTGCATGGATGCATATGTTCGCGTGAAAGACTACACTGCCCATGGTAGAGAATCTAGGAAAAGAGGGACATCACTCCAAGTTTACCAAACGATTTCTTGTCATAAAAAAAATGCTTAATCATATTTATTGAGCAACAACTTTGGCATCAGAAGCATTATGTAGCCAGAAAAGTAAATCGATGAGGCTAGCTTGGAATATACCAATATTTGAATTGACTTTGAATTAGAATTTTAACTACATAATTTCAGAACAGAAGACATATTTTGGGCAATCGGATTGATACTAATATTTAGAGAAAACCATTTTCCTATGCTGTCCATCTCCTTGAAGAGAGGAAGAGGTAAAGAAAGAGCAATGGGTGAAAATCATTGGTCATAAAAGTTTTTGGAGAGGAAAAGGAGAGAGATTTTTTCTTGTACAGCATAAATATAATCGACTGGTCGCATGCTTGAACATTAAAGGACAGGTAGAGATTCACATGTAACGATTGGCTATTTAGCAAAAAAAAGTATTTTCCGCAAGGTGTGTGAACAATAAAATCCAACACAAATCTTGCTAATCTTGCTGCAACTTGTACAGATCTCTATGTTTCTGAGTAGATATTACGCTTTTAAATGGTCCAAACAAGCAGTAAGTTAACTGGAACAAAAAATTCAAAAAAAAATTCACCCACAGCCCTTTGCAAAACAATAAACTCAATCTTGGCCAATGTGAACGTTCATAAAAAGCCTTTGTCAGTTTTTCTTTAAAAAGAAAAGGAAAACTTGAACAGAAAATAAGGAAGAAATACATGGGCTCCCAGGCAAACATATACAAACTAAAAGACATCCATTGCTGCACCAGTTTTACCTTTGATTAATTAGCGTCCTCAATCTTGATGACTTCAAAGTAGGAAAGACTAGCTTATCACGGAAAAGAGGATTGGCTTCAATGAGCTTTTTGAGTTCTACCAACATTATAGTGCGAGCTGCCTTAGTATCACCATACTTCGAAAGCTGCTCATTTTCCCTGTATTCAGAGCCAAAAAAGAGAAAACTATCATTTCTCTAACCTAATAGAGCAACTATTTCCAGAAATCCTGACAGTGAAGAAAATGATTCGGGGATACATATATCTAAGCAGCTAGTGCTCTGCGTCGTGTTCACAAAATATACAAAAGGGGGAAAAAGGAACACTAAAAATCCAATAGCTCCTTGATAATGCTGCCACAACAGTTTAGACTTCAATAAGAAATAATGCATAAAATGATATTAAATCAAAGAATGAAGCTTAATTGATAACCCAAATAATGCATCAGATACTACCCATCTGTTTCACCCCACAGTACCAAGATGGTTAGAAGGGAAAATGAACATACTATACCTTGCAGCAGATTACATGAGAGAATTACCTGAAATTGTTTAGAGTTAAGAGCTGAGTGATTTCTTTATACAATTCCTCATTAAATGTTGAGAACACTTTCAAATCATTCACCAAAATTTCAACAGCCTTTGCCTTCTCATTCCTGTAATTACAATAGAAAACAAGCAAACAGAAAAATCATACATCTCCAAATCAAGACAAAATCTACATAAAAGTATTACACCCATAATTCTAAATGCAGCATACCGATCAAGTGCCTCAAGGTACTTCTGCTTCCTGATCTCAAAGAATATCTTCATGGAGTATCTGTTATCATCAACTTTTGTATATCCTGCTAGATACTTTTCAACTTCTTCCCATTCTCCAGCCTGAACTTTCTCCTCAAAGTACTTCATGTTGAAGAAAAATGCTGATTCCTTTTCAAGCCTAATCAAAGCCACATTTCACAAAGTACCACACAAATTACTAAAAAAATTAAAGCATGATACTTAATCTAGAATGAGAAAATACTAATTGATAGATTTCTGGACATTTGAACATGACAAGCCAAAACACACAAAAATTACCTACATAGGTTAATTGTACAGCACTCTCCAATCAACCAACAAAAAGTGAATAGAAACTTCGATATATGGGGTCTTAACCATCCCAAATACAAAAGGCACAAAATTCATCCATTTGACCTGGATTTAATGAGCTTCAATCACTCAAAATCTGACCAAAGCAACAACACCCGCAACCACTCATTATCCAATACAATTATCCTATTAAAATCTAACTCAAATCCCACGTAATAAAAACACTAAAAATTAGACAAGTTCTCAAAAACTTCTCCACATTAAAACCTTTAAAAAAAAGTTAACTAACTTGCTCAAAATAACAATTTAATTCCGCTAGACAAAATTACTACCAGATTAAATCATGGCAATTCACCAACTTCAGTTATGCATTTCGACAAGTATACTTTTCGCCTATTCAAACACAATAGAGTAAACAGAGCACAAGATACACCCATCTGGCATTGTCCCAAAGCACCTGCCGACCAAATACCTACCAACTAATAAACTTGACACTCATTCCAGCATACAGAATTTCACCAGAAGACTTTAACCAGTCAAATCCAACAGACCAGTGATCACAAATTCCAACCACTTGGCTCATAATCTCAACGAAACACAACCCCACCACAACTTAACATGTTTTATACCCTCAAAAAAATCTCACCATGAAAACCCCCAAAAAAATATCAAAATCGCTAAAACTTTGTCCTTCCCTATAATAAAATAAGCATATAACTTGATTCCAAAATAAAAAAATAAAAAATAAAAATAAAATAAATACAACATTCATTAAACTTCCAAACTCAAGAAAACGCATCTCATCTCATAAACTTGCAGAAAAAACACACAAAACCAAAAGAAATCAATTCACAAGGCACCCTCAAAGTCACTAAACCAGACATGAATAGAAATCAAGCAAAAACAGGGGAAGACAAGACTTGAGCTTACTTATGGACAGATTCCTTGAACTTCTCTTCCTCAAGGAATTGAAGTATGAGAAACACCAATTCCCTGCTCAGAGACGACATGTCGTTTCCCTACTTCCTTTTTCTCCAAAATCAACAAGACTTAAGAACTCCACAGAAAAACCAAGCTCGCAACTTTTGTTTTACTAAAATCCCAGTTCTTGATGGCCAATCAAACCCCTGCTAGGGTTTTCAAAGCTTCTGACTGTGAAAAAAGGAAACCGAAACCCAGAAAAGAAAATGAGAAAAAACAGATAAAAGAGAGAGAAATGAGAGACCTGGTCTCGCTATCTTCGATGCGTTGTACATGCGTCTCTCGCCTTTTTATACTGACCCATCATGATAAGCTCTAGAACGTATATGATAAGTCCGTAGCTAGTGTGATAAGTAGTGGTACTTATATGAGAGCTGTACGTGTGCTTACGATATGTGCTTGGGAAGTAGCGCAGCGGATTCGAAACCACAAATTCAAATCTAGTGAATATTCGTCACACACGTCCAGTCGGTCCCCCCATTCGTTGGTTGGTAGTACTGTCGCTTTCGTCTTTTTTTCTACTCGCGATTAGTTAAGTTTCTCGGTTGAAGAGTATTTAGTTTTACTGACGCGCTCAAATTGGTGCTGACTGAGGCGCAGGCGCGTGGATAAAGTTTGGCTCGTCTGTCCTTATCTTTGAGTGTGTTTTCAAAAAAAATTGTTGTATAATTCTTGTGAATTTCCTTATTTTAATTGTTTGAAATTAATGTCTGGCGTGTTAGGATATACAGATATTGATACGGACGCCGGATGCTACAGAGATGCAGATACTACGACAAGTAAAATTGAAAATCTCAAGACACGAACACGGCATATATTTTATATATATTTTATAGAAATAAGTTCTAAATTATATCTATATATATAATTACTATAATTGTGGAGAGAAATTAGCAATTTATTATTAATATCATTTATATCAATATAAAAATTTGAGTTTCACATGTATTTTGCACTAAATATATATTTTATATCATTATTTTTTTAGAATTATAATCAAATAAACTGGACATGAGAAGTGATGAGTCTGACACATGTCGTGTCATATGAACACGACACAACAAAAAAAGATACTATGTGTTTGTGCTCTTAGCTGGTGTGATAGTAGATACGATCACATGTGGGGGAGCCTACTAATTAATTTATTCATTTCCCAAAAAAATTACTCATAAAATTTCAAATTTGATTCACCTAATTTTATAATTTTTTTCTTTTATTGCTCAGGATTTGAGTTTTTGCACAAACAACTAATATACCGCAAACTTATTGTTTTTTTGAAATTTACGAGTGACATATCTTTAAATTATTATTTTCACACTCTTATACTTAATAGTTTATTATTACATGAGTCCTATTTGAGAATTAAAAATTATATCATAAAATATAATAAGAATAAATGTAGCGGTTGGAATATCACCACCCTATGGGTAGATGGACAAAAAAAAATGTAGGTGTAGATTTATTTATTTTATTTATATCCAAATTTACCTAAAATCTCGTGGGTGAATTTGTTTTTGTTTTATAGACATGATTGACTATACTATTGTTTATTTGTCTAAAAAATTACCTAAAAATATATATTCATTTGTTTATTTATCCTCTAGGAAATTTCTAGAAAATAATTAAGATTATTTTTATATATTTCTATACTACTATTGTTTATGAAGTCCACCTGTAGCCACCTCATTTATTAAAATTGACTTGTAGTTGAAGAAATGGTTGGGAGTTAGACTTTCAAGTTTCGAATGATGTTTGACGAAATAAGAGAGTTTCAATTTTTTCAATTTTTTTGTGTGGAAGAGCCATTTTTATTCCCTATACCAGAAGAGTACAGTCCGTGCCTGGCCATAAAAGAGCACCAATCCAAAGCTTTGGAGATGTGGGGGCGGCACTTTAACATCAACACGACGTAGTTTTGTGGGCGAGCGTGTACTTTCATGGTCCTTAACCTTAAGTAGTCGTTAGCACTTAGCACACCATCTATTCTGCAGCATCACTATCAATTACCCAATTAATTAACACACTGATTTATGTGTTAATCAATTAGTCATTACTCCTTTTAGTCTTTATTAGTTAAAAAATGGAATAGAGTTTATATATTCAAATTTGCTCAAATCAAAATTGACTGGTCGCACCTGATAATTCCTCCTACTTATATAACTCACAATCAACTTCAATTTTTTTATTCTAACTTTGACCAATCATAAAATAATTTTTTAATTTATAAATGGGACGAAAGACACGAGAAAAAAACCTAAAACGTAGATTATTTTGGACAAAAAAAATTAAGAAAAAAAAGAGGAAGAAGAGAGAATATCATTTAAGGCACGTACTCAATTAGTCGCTATCATCATCCATATGACAACACCTTTTTTTTTTTTGGTTAAATAGATGACAGCACCTAAGTGGCTAAAATTGTACGTCTTTTTACGGTGTTTACACTTCGCCTCCATCAAGATATAAGTCAATTAAGGACTAATTTCTAGTGATTTTACAGAATACCCACTTAAGGAAATGAAAAAAAAAATGGTGGGATTTAATTAAGTAACAAGGATGTAGGTAAATCTGAAATTTGAAAAAAATATACATTAAACGACTTCTCAGATTGACTAATTTCATATGACGAATGACATGAGCTATCAAATTGACGTCCTTCCACAAATGCTCATGTGGTGAAGCAAGTTCCGTAATTGATCGCTTATCGCACTATATGTATTTTTTATCCGGGTATTTACCAACTTGAGAGCATTGGTGCTCGGTTTCTTCGTAAAATAATAGGGGTTTTTTATCGGCGTTAATTATGTTCGATCCAAAAAAACAAATACTTAAGTTATTTGTCCCGCTTATTAAAATAGATATATAATATACATGGAATAAAATTTGTTTTATGCATGTAATGTTTTATTTTGTTTTTAAGTAATCAAATATGTAGTGTGTTTAGTTTTTCTTTTTAGAGATGAAACGCCTAGCTATACGTTAATCAAATATATAGTGTGTTTAGTATTTACGAAATATGTACGTTTAATTGGATCACTCAACCCAAAAATAAATTACATGTTAGAATTTGTAGTTACATAAGAGGTAGTTTTTAAAATTTCAATTTCAAAAATACCATCAACCTAAATAAATTGTACATTACTCTCCGTTTTTTTCCTCAACGTGTACATAAAAATCGCTCAACCAATAAAATTATGTCACGTCAAAAAATCCAAAAGGACAAATTTATATATAATTATTATATTGATTAGGTGCACGCCTACATGAACTATCGGAGGTACTATATAAATTTTTGTAAAAAAAAAGTTAAAATCAAATTGTCAATAAATTAGGTTTTTTTTACACTACTAAGGAAATATTAATATTAGGTAGTGCTCCGGCTTCTACTTTTGCTTTTAGCGTAGTTCTCACACTCTAAACTTCACTTTATTTATACCNAAAAAAAAAAAAAAAAGAGAGAAAGAAATGCAAACCATAGGCTAAAAGAGATACAAGTAAAAAGGAAGGTAGGAAAGAAAATGCACCAAGAAAATCAAGTAGTTAGTGATAAGTGGGGTTCCTCTAGAAAAGAAACCAGCGGCATGTGAATGGTTTAATTTTTTCATTTTTTAGGTTAGAATTTACAATTTCTCTTAAGTTAGAGTTTATAAGTTCGATTATCGTATATAAAGAAATTATCTATTAATAATATTTTATTCTTTTATAAACCAACTTGACGCGAGGATAGATTAATTCAAATCGGTCGACTACAAAAAGAAAATCAGGTGGCCCCAATAATACCACGTCATCTGCTCCGATCGATCCAAATCGTATTTAAATTTAGTTCCCAAATTCCTTATACTACCAATTGCCAGAGGACCACAATTAGTTATCCTACACACGGGACCACCGAAACATTTCTTAAGTGTGTGTGATCATCTTGTCAGTACCGTTACGTCTCTTTCGCTATTTTAACACGACAAATTGCCCTACGCTCATACCGTGATATGTTGATTTCTCGATATATATAAAAATAAGGAAAAGCTCCTTTTCTTTTTCTAAATAGCCCATACAGGAAACACACATCGTGGAGAACTGTCTCGTCGAGTGTGGGGCCTACTCAAGAAACACGAGGTCTGCAATGCCACGTGTCCTGTGCTTTTTGGATTATTAGAATGACGCGCTGACGCTCTCGGGTTGGGCGCGTGCAAGACTGCGTTGATACGATACGATACGTGTTGTGCGAGAAAATGTCAGCAAAGTGAGTAAGTAAAGTGCGCACATGAGTTTAGCGGACTCACCACCTTCCATCGTAATCATACAGGTAATGAAATCTTGTTGGAAAAAAATAATAAATCAAAATCCTACTGTTCTCTACCAAAAAAAAATTGATGTCCAACTCCTTGGACCCAATCAATTGATGTCCAACTCCTCCCAATGCATAAACCCATGTTTTCTTACACTATTGTTCCTTACCATACGCGTCAAACGTGGTAGACGACAAAACGCGAACAGTAATAAACAAGACGCAAAGGAGAGAAAAATTCAAGTGTATGAGCTTTGTCTTGGGCCATTTTTACTAGCATTTGTTAGTGTAAAGGGAGGTATTTTTCGGAACAAATGGGCTCTATATCAAGTATTAACAAAATAAAATTACCTAAAATCCAGTGATTTAGATTAAAACGTCAGGGAATATCTATTAAGAACAGTAGTAGGTATTGGTAATATAACAAAATACAAACAATTCTAAAAAAATGATTTGGGCCTATTATGAACGTCTCGTTGGAGATATGGATTTGGGCCTGTATATCAATGAATCAGTAAAAATTTGGGTCTGTGTAATAACACGAAAAAGCTCAAACTGGGAGAAATAAGCCTTCTTCATCATGCTCGTCAGTCGTCGCTCCTCTCAGTTGTGATCTGTGACCTGTGATCGGAGCAAAACCATGGGGAAATCCCTGCAGTTTCGCAAATGAATGTAAGTTACAGCTACATCTATTTGTCGCGTATACCATTCGTTTGTATTTACTTCCATGAAACTTTTTTTTTGATCTTTTTCTTTTAATAATAATAAAAAAATCAGTCTGTGTTGGTCAATTTTGTGCTTTTTGGTATTGGGTAATCGGTTTGGTCTGTATTATGTACTTAGTAGATTGTGGGTCTGTGAGTAAAGCTACTTACCTTATTTTTGAAGTGGGTGTAATGCAAAAGCATTATTGGGTTTTAGTTTAGGTTGAATAACTGATGATTATATAGGTTGTTAGGATTTCAGCTCTTTAGTGGTCATTGAGAAGGCAAAGTTTCTTTCTCGAAAAAAATAAAGGGAAGAAAATGTTCCAGCTTTGAACTGCTTTGGTTGTTCATTCACATGTTTCGGTTGTTGGGTCGTTGAAGTTCGAATCCTGAAAAAGAGAATGGATGTAACTGCAAAATGAGGTTTTCGAAAATTATTCGAGGCAATTGATCCATTTAACTTATTCTGATATGGTGCATTGAATGGAATGGTAGGCTCAAATTTAAATTTCTAGGTGCTGCTTATACTGACCGAGTGGTGGTGGTTTGATGGCAATCCCTGCAATTAAATCAGGGGCACTGGTGACGCTACCAGAATTGCAACCTTCGTCGCCTTTGTTTAAGGAAGGAGCTTCTCTTAGAGTAACTGGAAAGTAAGACTTCTGATCCCTCCTAGTGAGCATTTGTGATTTAATAGTTCATGGCTATGCTTGTATGTTCTTTCGGAGTTATATGACATTTCTTTGTTGTTAGCTGACTACTTTTGTGGCACTTCATTACTGGGAAACATAAACCTGTTCTTTTTCCATGTAGGCTACAAAGTTACACTGTGGAGACTGCGATAGCTATACTTGCTGATGGAAATGCCACCCTAAAAATTGACACTCAACACTTACGGGACCTAAATTTTCGAATCGGATCCACCTATCAGTTCATTGGGGAACTCCTTATAGCACATGATAACAAGGTTAGACTTAGGAGGTTGATTGGATCCAGTTGAAGATTCGCTGCAGTCGGCCTCTCTCTTCAAATTTATTGCTGATGTGCATTGGCATTGGATTATGTTTCAGGCAATCTTGCAAGCACGTGTTGGAAGGAATGTTGATGGCATTGACTTGAACCTTTATCGCCAGTCTTTAGAGCTGTTAAGACAATTCCAAGCCGACCACATTAAAAATTCAAATTAACGTGGATTGGAAGCTGAAAGGACCTGCCAGGAAAAACGCAGAGAGTGAGTTATGAGTGTGAATTTACTAGTACTTGCTTAGTGTTCTACAATTCAAGCTCATTTCTTTCTTACACCCATCATTCTTTTACTTGCCAGATAGTTTTGGTTAAACTGATTTATAAGCCGGCAATTAGCAACCATAGATACTTGTTCAATAATTCTCTTTATCCACATTTTCTATTTTCCTTCTGGCCCCAATGTATTTGCTTTGCGAGTGTTAGGTCTTGGGAATATATTAGGTTTTTCTTATTTTGTCCATTGGCATTTGGCAGTATGCAATGCTATTTAACTCTTGCATCTCTAGTAATGACGTCGATTAGTCTTCATGTTTTAACTTTTCTTTAGAGGGACTCTAATACGAGTTGTAGTGAATAGGTTAGTCGAACATTATCTCGTTTTGTTTCTGCGAGCTCTTTGCAGATGAGTATTATCCTATAGACAATGATGCGTGCGACACAAAGAATTGTTTGCAGAATCATTGACGGAATGTTAGTGTTTGTCCTTACTGCCTTTACATTCTCTGTTTGTTCATTTGCTGTTGTCTTATTCTCCAGGAAAGGTATTTTGTTATCCGTTATTCCCTATGCTTCCTTTGTTCAATGATGATTAAAGATATACAAAATGAAAATGAACAGTAACCGGGCACGAAAAAGATGTTTCAATTCTCCATCTTGCATCTGTCGTTCGTTACCCGTTGAATTAGTTATTAGTTATTGTATGTTTATTGTTGGAAACTTATAAAATGCATTTACTGAGTTCATTTCTTTTTTGTAAAAAAATGTCTCTAGTTTCTTAGGAAATTTGTACTTTCATGATTTTTGGATTTTATTGGTGAACTGCAAATGGATTTATGGTTGTGTGCTGTGTTTGTATGGCTTGTTCAACCACAATTAGGCAACTACCCTCTTACTCTCACCGCCCCATTAGGCTGTTACCACAATCATCATTTGATCCATTTTATCATCACCACTGCCATTTTCACTGTTTCCACCAACTTTTGATGCTCATCGAACAGTGCGTTATTGTACTAACGAGCTGGTAACTTAATGAGAATTCTTTTAGAACAGGCTGAAATAGGTTTTGAAGGTTAGATCTCGAGTCGCCTTGCTTACATCCTTGTCCATAACAAAAGGAAATAAAAATTGATCTTTATTATTCTATAGCTTTTGGCTCCTATTTTAACGGGCTATACTCTATAGTTATCATTAGCATTGTCCTACATATCTTGATTCTTGATCATGAGATTCAATGCTAGGGTTTTGAAATACATTATCCACAAAGTAGTATATGATTGCATTGATCATTCCATCATTTCTTGAACACTTTTTTGAATAAAATTCTCTTAAATCCAAAATTTCTGTGGCCAACTAAATCCTGAAATCATTTGGATAGTTACCTTTACTTAAACTTTACCCCACTAATACTAAGCACTTTCCATTGTCGAGATGGAATGTATGTAATTGCTATATTATCAGCGGCAATCTTCTATAATCCCATTGGACAATATGTCAATATCCCACACCCGGTCTAAAATAAAATTCTGTACATCATTTGATATTGACCTTACCCAAACATTAATCTCGAGTCTTCACCCAAACATTTCACCCTTGCCCACTTTGCATCTTTTTTCCTCCGCCTATCCTCTCTATTAATTTTGTTCGAGTATTATTGGTCCTCAAAAAGAAGGATGATTCTCCTGTATGATTTTTTCTCTATTTTCAAGATTCAAATTTAAAACTTTGATTCAGGATGGACGACTTTCTTACTACTTGATAATATGTTATATTATTTTCTTTGCTGATATTCATCTCTGGCTATCCCTCTTTATCCATTACGAAAAATAGATTTAATTTCATTTTGTGTAATTTTGAATATCGAAGAAAATTGACTCTTTCAATGTAATCTTCTCATCTTTGAATTCGAGAATTAGATAATTCTTAAACTCTTTGCAAATGTATACAATTGGACAATCCAAAATACACCAGTGAATTTAAACCGGCCGCTCAATTAAAATTTAACGTTATATTTCACATCAAACATTTCACCAGTAAAAAAAATATTGAATGAAACTAATTAGACTGAACAATAAAAAACAAAACCCTAGATTTGTTATTAATGACATGATCATAATTAGGTCCTAACCTTTTCCTTGTGGGAAACATTATGAGGTGTGATGTTAGTAAGACTTTAGTCCACAACTGCCACAGAAGAAGGAAAAAAACGAGTGAGTCTTCCTCTTTGAAGCACTCTCTCGAAACTTTGCAGATGTCTCTATCCAATGACACCGCCCCACATGTGCTATTTATTTGTGGCTACATGGCAGCTTCTCATTTGCCTAAAGAATTAGGTAGGGACACTCACCTGATTTTGGGCCCATCTCCTCTCTTTTGCACCGACTAGCTGGAAGAAAAAAAACTATGAAATTAAACTTGATTGATCATTTGAGTTTGTTTGATTAAAATTACAAGTGAGGTTCTAGTTCAACTGGTTAGTATATATCATAAATTATAAGTTCGATCTCTAATATTGTGATAATAATTAATAATATTATTAATTTTACTATCACTCTGTTCTTATTCAGAGTTGTTTTGTGAATACCAAAAAAATGATTAGTTTCAGTTTATTGGCTGTATTTTGACAGTGGTATCTTTGTAAAATGTAGCAAATTCGTTTTTTCATATATATACAAGATTGATAATTTAAAAAAATATTAAAGAGTAGGTTAATAAAAATATACCACTAATCATTTAAAAAATATTTTAAAATATCATTAATTTAGAACAAAAATATTTCCCTAAAATAAATGCTAATAGGAATGGAGGGAGTCTTAATCTTTCATGAAAATCTTATTAACGTGGTGGGTATTGGGTAATCTATTTTGGTTGGACACGAAATTTGTTTCTAATGATGCACCTCGTTTATAGATGATGCTAAATTCCAATACTATGTTAACACGAAATTAAACCAGTGTTTTAAAAACCGGCCTAACTTGATGGTCGGACCGACGAACCGGTGACCGAAAGAGGATTTCGGATCGGTTCAGTTTTCTGACCGGAAAAAATCGGTCGACCCGGTCGGTTTTCACAAAACCGATCGACCCGCTATCCACCTAGCTGGTTCAATGCCAGCGACGATACGACGTCGTTTTGATGCCAGCGACACGCCGTTTTTTTTCTGCCAGCGATACGTCATTTTATTTTTGCTGCCAGCGACACATCGTTTTGTTTTTCTTCCAGCGACACGTCGTTTATTTTGATTCAAATTCAATTATTCAACCGTCATTCAATTTAAGTGTTCATACCTACGTTTCTAATTTCTTTCTTCTTTAGTCTTCTTCTCCGACGAAAAACACTAGAAAAGAAAGTCCTAAATCGCCGTACTCTCACTCTCTTCTTCTTCGCCGTCTTGCCTCGCCTCGCCTTCTCACTCCGACGACAGCGACGTGCTCTGTCTTGCCGTCTCGCGGTAATTCTTTCCGTTTTCAATTGCTAGCCTAGCCTATTTCAATATTTGTTAGGTAATTATTGGAGTGGTAGATATTTGTTAGATAATTGCTTGCGGATGTAATACATAATTACATATATATTTTTGATAAATGGAAATTGACATATGCTTGATGCTATTAAAAGAGATCTGGATTCGAAGCTGGTCATGTCATGCCTTTGAAACGAGCGGTGCTTGTGAGCTACCGAACGAACTTTGTTTAGCATTTC
>NBIL01031128.1:0-17051 GCA_002752925.1 Viola pubescens var. scabriuscula
AGAGTCAAATTTGGGCAGAACAGAGTAGATCTTTCAATAAAGGAGTCATCCAATTAGAGAGATCAAGATATGACTGGAATCCTTAGAGTGTTAGCTAGTTGTGGTCCATATTTTATGTCGTTTGGACTGTTAGATCATCAGAAAGCCCATGGTGACATTTTCGCGCGCAATGTGAGCGCCCAACAGCTCGCAACTTTAAGTTTGAAGTCCAAAGGAGAGCCCAGCCGTGCAGATCACTCTAGAATCATTCCAGAACTTCCCATTTATATTATTAGATATTTTATTAAATATATTTTTGGTTTTGGAAGTGATATCCTAAATAGAACTCTTACCTTCTTCGAATTAGGGTTTTGTATGCCTAGTGCTTAGTATAAATAGAGCCGCTTGGCTCCATTGTGATCATCAATTGGAGGATGGCAGTAGCCTCTCTTCTTCCCCTTTTTCTTGTATTTCCCCTGTCATCTTCATCCTTGAAGGCGACAGGAATTATATATTCAAATCATTTTCTCTATTTCGTTATTTTTCTTNTCTTTCGTTAACTAATCTTTCTTGTTCCTAGTAGAGGCAGCCAGTTGTGATTCTAAGTTATTTGTAAGATCTAAATTGCTCTTCCTAATTTCTATGTTTGCATATATTTATTCTCTGAACTTATTCATTCATTGAAATGTTTGTGTTTGATCAACCTACTTATTTGATGGAGACAGTCATTCCTCTTGGTCTTAACCAAGAGTATGGAAGTAGACAGCTACGCCCTACCGGTGGGATCGGGAAATGGTAAGAGGGAATGGTATTTATCCTTGTGACAACCCGACTGATGCGGGGTAGGGGGTCTAGAATTGTCTTCCCCTGGTTGATTTATGTACCAATTCATTAAACCCTTTGACCGGCGGGCCTGCATGTAGCTAACTGCTGATAGGCAAGGCGCCACTTATTCCTACGCGCATATGGCCCTAAGGGTGGTGTCGTCGTAGGAGGGTTGGTTGGTAAGGCATCACTAATCCTACGCGCATATGGCCCTGGAGTGATGTTGATACAAGAGGGAAGTCAGAGGTCATAAGGTATCTTGACCCTATAGAATTTCTATAAACTAGAAAGGAATATTTATTAATCAATGATCGAATACTTGTGAATCATAACTTTGCTTGATCGAATACCAGGGACCTCTTTTAACTTTATGTTTGTTTCTAGCTGCTGGAATCGCGTCTTGACCAAGGATACTCTCGTCCTTGGCCAAGATAGCTTTTTTTATTCTGCGTCTTGATCAAGGGCACTTTTGCCCTTGGTCAAGATAGTTATCTGTTTTATTTATTTTCTAGTTTTTAGTTTTAAACCCCCATTTGCAGAAATGTTTAAATCTAGTCTTTTATCTTGTGTTGAAACTAACCATTCTCTGTGGATCGATCCTCTTATCACTATCTACAGGTTTTGATAAGTTGAACTTATAAATTTATCTTTGATGGACCGACGATACCCATCAACGATCCTATAGCAACTCTGCGGATCGAAGAGGAATATTCTTGTGTCAATAGATTGCATCTCATATCTCATAGCTGCCAGCCTCTACTAGGAATACTCTCTCATATTTGTTTGTTTACTCTCGCTGTCTGTGTCTTCGCCAAGAACACCATTCTTGGTCAAGACGATTTCTGTTTTACTTTTTTTTTGTCAATTTTAATTATCGCATACAAACCCCCACTTCCACCTAAGTGTTACCATCACTCTTCACAAGCATACACATAGATCATACCATCATCGCTCCCTGTGGATCGAACCTCTTGCCGGCTATCTACAATCTGTTTGTTCATAGTAGCAAGTTGTAATTTATTTTTGATGGATTTGACACATGTTAGTGTGGAACTTTGTAAGAGCTTTCTGGACTTTTGTAATTCATCTTAGATGAGTATTTATAAGATCAAGAGGTTTGAAATCCGTCTATGGCTGTTGGAGCTAAAAACTAGCCGTTATTTCTTGTCTGAGGCTTAACGGCATGCCGCTAAGGCCTTGGCGTCATGCCACTAGCGTCTGCCAGAAATTGAGCAGAAATACATTCCTTGGCGTCATGCCACTAAGCCCTTAGTAGTATGACGCTAGCGTCTGCCAAAAATCATTTTTCCTTGAGTCCTTCGCGGTATGCCGCTAATCCCTTAGCGGTATGTTGCTAAGCACTCTGCTATCTTAAAACATGTTTTTCAAAACTCATTTTCGCGCAAAACCTTTTGATACTTTTTCTTGAGGTAAATTGAACATAAATACAATGCTTAATGGAATCATACTTACATATTTTTAGACCTAATGTACACTTGAGCTTGCGCTTGCGATAATTGATTTGTTGCTCTATTGTTGTCTTGATCACAAGCTACATACACTTTAACTTAAAATTGCATTAGTATGATAATTAATTTATGTGTCTTAAATTCATCAAAATAAGATTAAAATGCCCCTTGGGCCAACAATATAGATATATATAAGGTACGCATGCATACTAAACCCTAACCACCACCTAATTTATACACAAAATACTCTCTCAACTAACTTGATCATGGAGTTTCTACGCGTTGTAGGTACATCGATGCCAAGTCTTACCTCCCAAAGACCCCATCCAAGTCATCTCATAGGTAATCAAGTTATTAGGGAAAAGTTTCTATGCCTATTGTTTTACTCTCGTGTCAAGGCTCTCAACAACAATAAATGTACCACGTATCTGTTTGGGAGGTGGACGAGGTTCACAAAAAATTGTCTGATTCCGACGGCAAAGTCCGTCGAAAAATACCGACTTTCCATCAGAAATTAGACATTTCAATGGCCCCATACGGTCGGTAAACAACTTGTCGAACGCCCTACTTTTTGACCGAAATGATTGACAAAAAATCATTTTGAGGGACTTACGAGCGGTCAAAACCAATATCCGTAGGAAATTGGGGGTTGAGTTGGCACTAGTTTTTGACATTGCGACCGTTTTCTCAGTATCCAAACCAATTTCGACGGCCCTCGGTAAAAAATAAGAGAATGTTTTTTAACCGAGTGCCATCGATAATTTCATCTCTATAGGTTACTGAGGGATAGACCGTCGAAACATGCAAGATAATAATTTGTCGCATTAGCTTATTTTCGACCGCCTTTTCCGTCAAAATATTTTATCTTTGTAGCATATCGACGGAGAAGGCCATCGAAATGATTTAACTTATTTCGACCACTATTCCCTCGAAAGATTTTGATGCTTGACTGTTTCGATGGTGAAAGTGGTCGAAACAGCTTGAATATTTTCGATGGCCTTGTCTGTCGAAAACGTCAAAATATTTGTTTTTTTACCAAATTTTTATAAATATGAATAATTTAGCATTAATACTATATATTAAAATAAATAAATAATAATAATATTAGTAATAAATAATACTAACACTAATAATACTAATTAAATCATATAAATGAAAAAAATTTAGTTACACATTTAAGGTTCATAATTAAATGTTAGAAAAGAAAAAATGCTAGAAAACTAAAAATTAATTAAGTAAATATACTAGATAAGTCTTACACAAATTATCACTAAAAGCCTACTCACTTGAGCCTTCATGATCATTAGATTCAGGCTCTTCAGGACGTAGTTGTTGGATCGTCCTCTGCCTCTCAAATTAGGCCTACATCATTGCCTAAAAATTGAGAGCTTGTTGCGTCCTTTGCCTCTCCAATTCTTCCCGCAACATCCTCATCTCGGCTTGCATGCAATCCTGCCTCTCAGTCATTGTCTCCTACATCTCAGCAATTGTTGCCTCATATTGACACTTTGCTTCCTGAACCCCCTACTCAACTTGTTCTTTAACACGGCGATTCAGTTCGTCCTGAGTAGGTATCCAAGTATAAGACGAGTCAGGTCCTATTGTTTCAAATAAAAAGGTATACATTACATCGACAATTCATAAAATAATAATGTAAAGTAAGCGACGGTATTAAAACACAACTGATGGATATGTGCTTCGACCAGTGCCATAAAATCATGAAACTGGAAAATGACCGCCAATGCCAACCACGCTATTTCTTCTGAGTTGACCAAATGATTCTCAATGCAAAACCGGGTCTGCAAAAGGTTTCTCAGCTGCATCAGAATAATGAGTTGAATAACCCTCCTTATACGTTTTTTGAAATTGACATAATTAGTTAAGAATTACATGAAAAAATTAATAAAAATTATTGAAATGATAAAATTAAGTTATAAACATCACTTGCATTTTAATAACTACAAATGTTAATAAATTTTTAGTATTATTTACAATGGAAGCTTCACTTCTAGGGTTGACATATTTCTACTCAAGATGTTTCTTCAGGATATGTGTGTGGTCATAAACCGTGTCAAAAAGGACCGGACCACCCTAAGACTCGTCCATATTCTTCTCCTACAACATTCCAAATAAAACTTTAATTAGGTAAAAAATAATTAAATCAAGTAAAACAACTAAATTCATCAAAAGAATGAAAATTGAAATGAAGAAAGAGTTACAACACATTACCAAAATCTGAATAGTCTTTCCGAATCCTCTGCTACCAGCCGTGTGAGTGCTAAAGGCTTATTCTTGCCCCTCTAGACCACTCCACAGGTTCCTCTTGTTCCTTTGGGATTTTTCTTGGAACTCCGGTGTCCACCAATAGTCGCACAAGTGCCCCCATACTTCCCGTGTCACACTCTCCGGACCTTTGTGTTTCTTCGCCTTCGGGAAGGTCCCATACTTCCTCAAGGCACTTCGCCGCCATCCATACATTGTGTCCGCAAATCGCTTCGTAGAGACCTTCCTCCATTAGTGTCTGACCTCACCTGTAATAGACGGGTCCCACTGAAACCTTGTGTGCAATAAAAGAAAATTATTAGTGACAATTAGCATTAAGTTAGAAAGATGATCGTACACATAACTCATCCCATAGCTGGTCGATAGTGTTGGATCCAAAATCATTCTAGGAATGGGTTGCGGTAGTGAACCACCTCCTCGAGGCAAGAGTGATCTCTTGCAAGCTGGCGTCGCAGATGAGGCTGCACATAGAACAATAACAACAGAAATAAATTTCATTTTAATATCAAAATTTTATAATAAAAGATATAACATATTCACAAATGAATTTTTTTATTTACATGCCATCTCTCACCCAAATGATCAGGCGACTTGTAGGCTTAGTAAGAATGGCAGCCTCGTCCACGGGCACATAGTTGAGATCATGATCAAGCTCTACATCCGAAGGCCCAGCCAACTGATCGTGCTGTAGGGCGTGTTGGGGGGAGTGATGTGGAGGGGGCCGAATACGTTCATAGTTCGCCATTGGTGATGTGACTGCGGTAATAATGGCTTGATACCCACTCTTGAGCCGTGGGAAGATCCAGAATGAGCTCGTGGCAGTGGAGACTATACATCTTAACCCCGATGCTGACAATAACCCTCGGTACGACCCCCAAATCTCTACCACCTCCTTGACCTCTACTAGCGCCTCTACTATCATTACCACAAGCTCTACTACCTCTAGCACGGCTTCTACTAGAAGTATGACCACTAGGACGTGATTTATTAAGATGTACGATCTTGACCACTCATCTATTCACAATTTTAAATTGTTATATATAGTTCAAGATTAGTATAAAAATGTTGAAAAGTGCAGTAATTAAAAACCATAAAATTGTTTTAACATTCTTGTAAAAAATAAACAGATAGCGTCATATTACATAATCTTTATCATCGTCATCACCCACAGTAGCAGAATCATCCTTGTCGTCATCAATCTCATAATCCTTATCATCTGCATCTTCATCATTCTCATTGGCATTTCCTACTATAAGATCATTAGGTTGAACTTCTTCATATAGGTTAGAGTCGACGATTATAGATTTAATGTCATTCCTAATAATAAACACCGGAGCAGGTGGAATAACGGTTTCGGTTTGAAAAACTTCTTCAAGAACATCAGATTAATTTCCCTTCATTATCTGAATAGTGCTCGGAGGAGCTATGTTGCACATCGCCAACCATCCTTGTAGAGCCTTTATCTTAGATAGGTACATAACATAACAAATTTGTTGACACTTCTAAGCATATACAAATGGATTTGTATTCATCCACTTATCCTCACGAACCTCGATAATTTTGTGGATTTTGTCTATTCTGACAATGTCAAACCAATCACATTTGAACAAAACAACCTTGTTACCTGTACCGGTGTAAGGAACTTCTAGGATTTCTCTTATAATGCCATAATAGTCCTGCTCAAACTCATTATAGCAACCACCTTTCACACAAACACCACTATTTTGAGTTTTTTTCCCACCTCCATAACTAGATGTATGAAATTTATAACTAATTACTAGGAACCTGTTGGCGATGTTATTTCTAGAGAAGGGCCGAGAGACAGATTACGTATGTCCTTGCTTGCATATTGAAACTAAAAGAAATTTGAAAAAATATATATTTACAAATGTCTTATAGGCGTAATATATACTTCATTTGTATATAATACTCACATGATTTGGAAGCCATTTTGTTAGTTCTGCATCGCGAGCACATTGAATATCTAGATCATTCATCTCAGGGTTTCTTTAGCACTTCGCTTGGCAGTATTGCTTAGGAAAATAGAAATTGATCTTGAAGGAAGCTTAAAGAAAGTAAGTTATTATGAAATATTTTTTTGGTGTACTTACTCAATGAATGGTTGGACCACGTCATAATTAATCAAAACGTAGAGCGAAACTTGGTTTCTTTCTTCATCTATCAACCATCTTCTCCTTCTAGCTCCACATAATGCTTCACTAGGTTTTTGGAATATGCTCAACCCCTCTCTCCTTTCGACTTGTTCACCGTCATCATTTCTAGGTACGCGGTTGAGGTTGGTGGGAACATCGAATCCAAAATAAATTGAGCAAAAAGTCACAATTTCTTGAGTGGAATAAGCCTCCACAATTGATCCGTCCATCTCTATTTTTCACCTTTTGTTTTAAATCGTGTAGTTGCCTAGTAAGTAAATACTCAATTAGTTTTCATGTCTTTAAGAGATATTAACTACAATTACTTCTTATATAGTTACCTCTCATATGGGTATATCCAACGGTATTGGACAGGGACACCGATATTTTCCTCGAGGGGTAGGTGGATGGGCAAGTGCTCCATTTAGTCAATGAATGCAAGAGGGAAAATTTGTTCGAGCTTACAGATGATCTCAATTATGTTTTACTCCCACACCTCCATGTCCTCAACTCTTAGCGTCGGTGACCAAAGATCCTGAAACATGAGATAACTCAGTTATAGGTTTCGACACGGGTGTCGGGACTATGCCATGAAGTGTAATTAGTAACACTCGTTGCATAAACACATGACATAGAATTGACCGAACTGAATGTTGACCAACCGGCCCAAATTTGACGCATACTCGTTAGGAAACTTTAATAGTTGTAGCCACTCATAAAATTGTTATTTTTGTTCGCTTGTTAGGACATATGATGCTTTAGGTTTCACCATACGCCCACTACAAGAAGTCTTAAGGTGGAGGTTAGGTCAATTACAAATTTGAAGCAAGTCCATTCGAGCTTGGCTATTTTCTTTTGTCTTCTTGGGAACATCCACCATAGCATTGAAGATGTTATCAAAAACATTTTTTCAATATGCATGGCGTCCAAATTATGATGGATGAGATTGGTTTTCCAATAAGGCAATTCCCAAAATATACTCCTTTTAAACCTATGATGTAATTCCCCAAAACCAGGCATTGTATTGTGTGAGAAATTGCCATAAATAAATTTCGAGAGTGCAACAACCTCTTCCCAAATTTCCTCACTAGTTCGAAAATGAGGCAGAGGCCTCTCATCGATTGCATTTCTCCTAAAATTGTTCTCTCTATAACGGTACTCATGTCTGAGAGGGAGAAATCGTCGATGACAATCAAACCAACAAGGTTTTTTAATATGCTTTAATCCAAATCCTTTTGTCTTCTTCGCACAATATGGACAAGCCAAATAACCTTTTGTGCTCCACCCTAATAGCATAGCATATGCTATAAAGTCTGAGACTGTCCACATGACTGCAATCCGTAGTTGGAAGTTTTGTTTCCATGCAGCGTCATACGTGTAAACACCATTATTGAGTGGTCGTAGATACAACTCAACACCTTCAACTCATCAATGAGTGATCATAGATACAAATCAAGATTTTTGGAAGAACTGTTAGGACCGGGAATAATGAGTGTCAACATTGTGTACGGTTGTTTCATAACCATCCACGGTGGAAGATTTAAGATAGATATCATTATCGGCCAACATGAGTATGGTTTTGCTCCTGGACCAAATGGATTGAGACCGTTTGTGCACAATCATAGCCTCATATTTCTTGATTCACTTGCAAAATCTGGATGGATGCGATCAAAATATTTCCACGTCTCAGTGTGAGACATAGTCCGAGGACTAGGATTGGAGTTGGCATGCCACACCATGTCTTCACCAGTCTTGGCGGACATGAAAAGTCTCTTAAGTCTAGGTATGAATGACATGTAACGAAGGACCTTAAATGGATTTGGCTTCTCCCTTCAAACGCTTAGATTTTTGGGCATGAAACGTGGATACTGACAAATACGACAATATTGCAAATCCGTATTTTTTGGTATAATACAATATGCAGTCATTAGGGCAAACATGAATGCGTTCTTAGTTAAGACCTAAGGCTTACATGACCTTCTTGGTGCCTTTAAAGTTATTTGGCAGATTATGACCCGACGACAATATCTTAGCGAAAGCACCTACTAACTTGTTGTATTGGCCTTCACTCATGTTTGTGTCAGATTTTCCGGCCAATAATTCAGCCATTGCTGACAATGTACTGTGATTCTCATAGCCATCCCACAAGGGTTGGTTCGCAGTTGCTAAAAGGTGATAAAATTTGGTCGCTTCAGGATTTGGAGGTTCCTCATGAGGTTCATTAGGTTCCCCTGATGCTTCTTCAGACCAGTCAAAGTTGTCGTGCATTGCATCTTGAACCATGTTCATCATGGAATTTAGTACATTTTCATGGTTTGGAGGGGCTCCCACATGTAACTCATTGATGTTTGAGTTTTTGTCAATATTTATGTTGCAAAATACATAGGCTTCACCATGAAAATGCCATATTCTATAGTCCGGCACAAATCCTTTCCGATAAAGGTGCAACGTGACATCATCTGGGTTTTGATATTTGACATTCCTACACCTACTACATGTACATTTTATTCTCCCTTCGTCTACCACTTCGGGATGTGAATAAGAAAAATTGAGAAAGATCTGCACCCGTTCTATAAACTCTTTCCGATATGCTCCATTTTTGTGCTTCCGATTGTACATCCATGTTCGATCCGACATGGACATAATTTCTTGTTTTGTGTGTTAAAAAGCTAATGAGTTGTAATTTAGTTTCAAATAATCAATAATTATGTCTCAATTTATGAATCACCGATGAGAGTAAAGATTGTATTATTAATATTTAAAAAACGAAGGGTTCATAGTTTACGTCATTATTTTATTCTCCATAATATGAAAACGTTGAAGACATTCAGAAGGGGATTATTTATGAAAAATGAAAGGTTCATGGTTAACATCATTATGTTCTTCTCCAAGTCATGATGGCGTCCGTGATATTCAATATGGAACTTTTTTGGAAAAACAAAAGCTTCATGGTTAACGTCATTGTTTTGTTCTCCAACACATGAGGGCATTTGTGACATTCAAAAGAGATTTTTTTAGGAAAAACGAAGGGTTCATGGTTTATGCTATTGTTTTGTTGTCCAACACATGAGGGCGTCCATGACATTCAAAAGATATTTTTTAGGAAAAATGAAGGGTTCATGGTTTATGTCATTGTTTTGTTCTCCAACACATGAAGACGTCCATGAAATTCAGAAGGGTTCATGCGTTAAATTAACGCATTAAATATTACAAAATTTCTAAAAATGAAGGTGTTGACTGTGATTTTAAATGTTATATTGTACAAGAAGTGACGTCATCTGCTACACTCAATCTATTTTATTACATCAACATTTAATTTCCAAAACTTCATTTTGCACTTGTATTAGCTTAAAGTATGAATTTTATTATAGTAATAATTTTTTCACTTCATTATTAGGTTCTTTATGAATTTAATTACCATAAATTCATTAGCTTTTTATTTTGTCATTAAATAGATAAATTACCGTAATTCTTCACTTATAATTTTTTTATAATAAATCTTTCACTTATATTACTAAATTAAATAGTACTTCTCTTACGATGATTTTCATTACAAATTGAAAAGAGTTACTCGTCTAACTCAAAATTTCCAAAATAACTTTATCAAAAGATAAAGTGTAATCCAAATCGATAATTTAATTTAACTTTGTCATTACCATATATAATTTGATTGATTTTTTGTTTGTTACCTTAAATATGTACTTCAACTTCATTACCGTAAATTTGTCACTTAAATTATTAAGTTTAATAGGTAAAGTAAATATTTTTTTTCCATAAATTAAGTTTATTTTTTAAAATTAGATTAAAAATATACTTATTTGCGTATAATCCTCACCTAGAGTTTTGGATTACCGTGCCTTTTATTATCATATGGAAAAAAGTCACTTATGTAACTTTAAATTTCCAAAACAATGCTTCACCAATTTTTAAAGTGTTTATCGCCGAAATTATTATTCTTTGCCCCCTTAAATAACACAACTAAATTCTCAATCAATTCGAACGACTAATTTAAACAATCAACCCAAACAACTAATTTAAGTAATGAACCCAAAGAACTAATTCAAACAATCAACTCAAATAACTAATTTAAGCAATCAACCCAAACTACTAATTTAAGCAACAACAACAAGAAAACTAAATCGTCATTATTTAAATAAAATGGTATTTAAATAAATAATACGACTAANCTTTTGGCGTTAAACGGAGAGCGATGCAACTATTTATATTTTCTGGATCAACAATGCGCTAGTCCAAACAACCAAAAAAAATTAAACTAGCAAAATAATTTAACAATGTTCATAATTTCTCTACCTATTAAATAGATAAATAAATAAATAAGTAAATTAACAAATAACGAAATTAAAAAATAAGTAAATTAAATAAATAAGTAAATTAAACAAATAAGTTAATAAACAATTTTCAAATTTTTTATACCTATTAAAATAATTAGAAATTAACTATTTTATTTATGTTTTATAATTTTAATTTAAATAACAAAAAATTAATTATTTACCCAAATAAAGAATTCTTTAACCAAACGGTGGACGGAGTGGTGGCCCATGGGTGGGTGGCAGTGGAATGTGTTGGCCGCTGGGTGGGTGCACGATAGAGTGGAATGACGGCGCCGTTTCCGCTTTTCGTTGTGAGCGGCGGAAGATCTAATATAGGAGGACGCAAGTAGGCAAAGGTGAGTGACCAGCCTCTACTGCGTTAGTGTGTCGACAATGGCTGGTTGTGGCCGGCGGTGGCAGAGAGAGAGAAGAAGAAGAAGAAGAGAAGAAGAAAAGAGAAAAGAAAGCCACGCAGGCTTAATTGGTAAGTAAACCTAGGTTTTCGACCGACTTGTCCGTCGAAAACCTAGATTTAGCGAAACGGTGACGGAAGGAGCCGGCAATACCCGTGGTTTTCGACGCTACAACCGTTGGAATTTTTTTTTAAATTAGAAAAAAATCAATAATTAAGGCAATTAATTGTAATTTAATTTAATTTGACATTATATTAAATACATTGTATACAAAATGACTAAATTAAGTTAAAATTTTATAAGTAAGCTAGTTTTAAAATATTACCGAACACAAAAATATAATAATACTAATAACATTTTACGCTAATTAAAACTTCGCATCTCATGAAAGACTCAATTCGTATGAGTCAAATCTTGTATACTTAAATGATAATCTTCATTTAATAGACATGTAGAAAAAATCGGTACAAATTTTACTTTATCATCTCTATGCATTTAAAATAGTTTTCAATTTTCTCGATGCAAACTCCGTATATACCATTTAAACTTAACATTCTCCAAAACTTCAGTTAAAACACGACCAAACAAAGTTTAATTATATTCTAATCATTAACTCTTAAATAATATCTTTCAATAACTAATATTAATTAGTCGATAACCCTTTTACTTAGGCGAGTACGATCTTAACCACTAACTACTATTAGTAACTTATGACAAACAACACATGTATAATTCTTAATACAAAACTATGAAACTTATTAAAACTAAATGTTTACTTTAATTGTAAGTTTCTTGTAACAATTTGTACAAAATTAAATCAAGTATACAATACAAATAATTCACGTAAAAGATTAGCTTCGTTTCATACATTTGCATCTAAACCAGTTTATTCATGGTTTTAGAGATCGTATTGTGGACAATTTGAATTTCACCGAGTATCAGTTTATTTTCCAACAATTACATGATATTTTCCTCGTAAAACTCTTAGTATAAAAACTTATACAACATATATGAAAATACATCCTTCAATCATTAACCAAATAAGAATATTGGAATAATGTTAACTTCAGTCAATAGATGTTCTCCTACTTAAGTTAGTACGTACACTTAATGATAACGTTACTCACCAAAAACTTCTACATGCAACATGATTGAGCTCTAATTGCAGTGGTTTTACCACTAGTTTTTTTGCATTTTCGAATGATGTTTGATGGGTGTCGAATCAGTAAAAAATAATTATAAAATACAACTCACTACTAAGAACAAATTAATTGTAGATAGCAAGTAAGAGGATCGATCCACAGGGAGCAATGGTATGATTTTTGTGTGTGCTTGTAAAGACCAAAAGTAACACTTAGATGATATTGGGGTTTTGTTTGAAAACTAAAAACTGGAAAATTATTAAATCAAAGCAATTAAACAGTCTTGGCCAATAATGATGTTCTTGGTCAAAACGCAGATCAAGGTGAAATTAACAAATATGAGAGGGATTCCTAGTAGAGGTTCGGCAGGCTACGAGATATAAGTTACAATCATTGACGTAGAGATGTTCATCTTCAATCTATAGAGCTGCTATAGGACCAAAGTTCCCCTTAGATCCCTGCTTCCCTCCTATATCAACACCACCTCAGGTACCCTTAGGGATGAATGCCTAACCAATTAGCACCTTGCTGGTTAAAGGGTTTACTAGATTGGTTGATGATCGATTAGGGGAAGACAACTCTAGATCTAGTATCCTTGGGCGTCAGTCGGGACTATTTCTAATAAACCTTTCTCCCCTTAGCAATTATCCACGCTAGATGTCTACTTTGATCCTCTTGGGCTCATGGCCAAGACACTAAGAGGAATGACTGTTGCGTTATTCTACTTAACTCTAAATTAGCCAGACCTAAAATCAATCGGAAAACACGTTAAGATTAATTCGAGATTAATTAAATGCAGATTCAAAGATTAATAAGATTAATTAGGTCTCATGAAAGCTTATACTCATGTCGTAAATGCCTCTACTAAGAATGGTTTACTTAGCTACTCATACTCATAATTGAAATAAATAAAAGATGTATTGAATGATGAAATCCTTTGTTTCCGAAGGAGCAACGTGTGTAAGCAACAAGAACGAAAACCAAAGAAGGGACTAAGTTCCGGCGGAGAAAATTCCAAGAGTCCCCTTCTCAAAAACCTTAGAGGGAGTATAAATAGTTCCCTCTCCCTATAAAATAGCTAAGCAAAAATAAAGAAAATTAAGTCCTAATCAAGCTCTAAGTTGCATTTAATTGCTCTCCTCCTTACATAAGAATAAACAAGACAAGATAGCGGAATGCCCTTCGATCCTTCCTTGAATAACGCTCACAATCGTCATAGGAGTAGGAGTCCTCTACCAGTGCCGCTAAGTCTCTATCTGTTCGGATATATTTCTTCTAGGTGAGGGGTTGGCCAAGCAGGTCTGTCTTGGCCAAGAGATGCTTGTGTCCAGTCTTGGTCAAGAAACCAGCCAAGAATGTGTCTGCTCCAAACTAGCCCCGAATTCACCTCGATTCCCTCATTTTATGCTCCTTTCCTCTCCAAAGTTATTTCCTGCGATAATCAAAGGTCTCCTACTGAAATTCAAAAGATAGGTAAGGACAGGACTGGAATGTGTATTGGTAAGGACAAAACTAATTGTTTGGATTGTTTGTTTTTGTGCCATGGTTGGTAGTATCTATTTGTACCTTGGGGTGTGTTTTCCGTTTTGATTGCTCGAGGGCGAGCAATGGGTAGTGTGGGGGAATTTATTATGGTGTATTTTAAGCATATTTTTCCTTGGTTTTCTAGTCCATTTCTACAATTGATACTACTGATTTGCTTTATTTCCCATCTATTTCGCAGACTTGGACCAAAGGGAGAAGCTTGCTGAAAAGGACGTTATTTGGATGGATTTTCGCGATCTTTCATCGTCGAGGCCTAGATGCCAATCTTTCATCGTCGAGGCCTAGATGCCAATCTTTCATCGTCGAGGCCTAGATGCCGATCCTTCATCGTCGAGGCCTAGACGCCGCACGTGCATGCTTACCTTGGATGACGCTTGACAAAAGATGCCGAAAAGATCCTAGCGGGATTTCATGCGAGATTCCTTCAGCTTTTGCCGAGTATACCCCCCTCAAAGATGCGCCTCCTTCCTTTTGTCCGTCCAACTGGCTCATTTTGTCCCCTAGTGGGGCTGTTAGGCTATATATACCCCTAGTTTTTAGGGTTTTGGACATCTTTTGCTAGTTTTTAGGTTTTTTAATCACTGTAGCCGCCTCTCTCTCCCTCTAACATTGGGATTTGTTCCCCTCTTCTTATTTTTCAGAAACTGGAATCCAAAACTCTGGCCAGTTTTAATTAAGTATTTTTAGTTCTCATTTTCTTCTTCGCCTATCTCTCTTTTCTCTTATGTTTTCTCTCCAGACCATTTTGTGTTTGATTCTTATTATGATTGGCTAAGTTTTCAGTCTTAGCAAGGGTGTTTTAAGGGTTGCAAGAGGATAGTAGGGAGGCCTAATTGTTCTTCAAACATTTTTAAAGTTGTATCCGATTTCTTGTCATTCTCTTTTTGCTTGAGGTTTGTTAGTGGCTTGATCATCTATTAATGTGCTTCTAGTGAATATTATCGTTTCTATGGTAATAACTAACGTGAGGCCATAGATTAGAGCAAGCGCCTAGTTCAGATTCTCCATATAGTTGGTTTTCTCTGTCTAGGGCAAGATTTCGGTTAGGGCAGACTTCTCAGTGCCTTGGGGGACGGCGTAGTGTCAAGGGCATTCCCATTAGCGTACCTTAGGAGTGACTTCTCTTACGAAGAGAAGTAGGGGGCCTAAACGTACCTAGTCCCTATAGCACGTCTATGACGTGAAAACATAATATCCTTGCGCCGACGATCGACTAGACCTCGACGCAACCCGCGATCTACCCTTTGCTAAGATCCTTCTCTACCCTGATATCTCACCTTTATTTATTTTTCTGTCTTCTTTAGCACTTTTATTATTGACTGCTTGTCTCTGCCTTAATTGATATTATTCTTGTCTTTATCCTTATTCTCCTGTCTTTGTCATTTTTACTTTTATTCCCTTTCATACCCTCAAATGCCATCATTGGTTAGATTCATCTAGCCAACCAAAACTCCCCCCCCTGTGTTACTGTTCATTTAGTTGCATTTTCATCTTCGTCATATATCTAGGGCAAGAGCTAGTCCTTCATTTCCCTGTGGTTCGACCCTAACTTCCACTATACACATTTATTTGTGCATTTAGGCATTCAGGCTATAGTTATAAATCTCTATATTTTTTACGCGCTCTCGATGGCGTATCAAGGGTACCTAAGGTGGTGTTGATACAAGAGGGAAGAAGGGATCTAAGGGGAACCTTGATCCTATAGCAGCTCTATAGATTGAAGATGAACATCTCTACGTCAATGATTGTAACCTATATCTCATATCCTGCCCAGCCTCTACTAGGAATCCCTGTCATATTTGTTAATCTCACCTTTATCTGTGTCTTGACCAAGAATCTCATTCTTAGCCAAGATTGTTTAATTGCTTTGATATTTTCCAGTTTTAGTTTTCAAACACAAAACCCCAATTTCACCTAAGTGTTACATTTGGTCTTTACAAACACACTGATGTGTTGTCAAGAGCATCAAATATAAATCAATATTATAACTTACTACTAAAAATAAATAAATTGTAGATAGCAGGTAAGAGGATCGATCCACATAGAGCGATAGTATGATCTTTGTGTGTGCTTGTGAAGACCAGTGGTAACACTTAGGTGAAAGTGGGGGTTGTGTACAAGAATTGAAACTAACAAATAAATAAAACAAAAATTATCTTGGCCAAGAATGATGTTCTTGGTCAAGACGCAGGTCAAGAGATAAGAAATTAAATATGAGAGAAAATTCCTAGTAGAAGCTGGCAGTTATGAGACATGAGTTATAATCATCAACAGAAGGATATTCATCTTCAATCCACAGAGTTGCCATAGGACCATGGAACCCCTATGAGCCCTACTTCCCTCCTGTATCAACGCCACCTCAGGTACTTTAGAGATGATGCCTAACCAACCAGCACCTTGCTGGTTAAAGGGTTTACTGAATTGGCTGATGATCGATTAGGGGAAGACAACTCCAGACTAGTATCCTCGGGCGCCATTCGGGATTGGGTCTGATTAACCTTTCGCCCCACCGTTTCACGAAATCTCGCTCGCGCGTAGGTGTCTACTTCGATCTTCTTAGTTAATAATCCATGGCCAAGAAGAATGACGGTCGTGGAATCCACTCAATCCTAGATTGATAAGGTCTAAAATAAAAAAGAAAGCACACTAAGAATAATCATGAGATCAGTTAAATGCAGATAAGAAGATTAATAAGAACAATTAGGTCTCATGCAAACTCATACTCATGCTTAAATGCCTCTACTAAGAACGATGAATTTAGCTACGCATACTCATGATTAAAAAGCAATAATAAACTATCAGTTGAATTAATAAAATATTTCATTTCCGTAGGAGCAAAGTATGTAGGTAATAAGAACTGAATACTAGAAAAGGGAAAACTACAGCCGTTGTTCTCTCGATAAAAGTCTGA
>NBIL01031132.1:0-13421 GCA_002752925.1 Viola pubescens var. scabriuscula
TTTACTGTTTTGATTGCATTCTTTTTCTTTTATCAATTAGTTCTTATAAAACCCTCATCTTTCCTAGGTTTAGAGAAGAGACCTCCCCCATTTTTGTTTACTTATTTGTTTTCATTTGGTCTTCGCCTTATTTTAAGTTTACCCATTCTCAGTGGATCGAACCTCTTATCGTTATTTGTAAATCTTTAATGATAAGTTAAATTTATTTTTTACGGATTCGACACCCATCAACCGCAATTAAATATAGGCACATCTTCTTAGGTTTCAGCATAAGAAGAAGAATTCATTTCTTGTAGGATGATAGAACTTGTAGAGATATATGATTCATTTGACAAGGTTTCAGGGAATACCTTTTTTCTCAAATTGAGATACAATTTTTTTTAAGTATTAGTATACTCCATGACATTTTTAAATAAATAAATAAAAATAATAATTATAATATTAGGACTTCCACATTTGCGAATATTACTCCACTTGTTTATTTATAATAATCAATTCCATCAAATAAATATATTTGACACTTTTTAATTTCATATAATTGCACAAGAATTAAATGTGAAAGTAAATACTCCCTCTCTCTGTCCAAGATTAAATGTCGTTCTAGAGCTCTGGTTTTGGCCAAGATTAAATGTCGTTCACGATTACCGAGGGAGGAGATGTCAATGCTACCCTTGCATCCGTTCGGTGTCGATGATGGCGGCTTCAGCTTGGCTTTGCTCTACCATCGCAGTTGCGGGAGGGAAATGATTGGCAATCTGAAGGCATTTGAAAATCAAATTTGAGGTGGAATCAAAAGTTTCGCCTATTAACACCCCCACAATTCATTCTTCCACAACCGCCACTCTCACTTTCTGTAAGTACACTTCTACTCTTTGCACAATTAGGGTTTTAATTTCTACTCTGTCGATGGAGAGCGTTGATTTCTGGGATGATTCACATGCTGAGAGTTGTGTGCAGTTTGAAGAGGCGATGCAAATGTTTGTAGCGGATTCAATTGGAGTTGCTAAGGTTGAAGATGACTCTAGCTTCCTTGTTGATCAATCTTGGTTTACTTTCCAATCAAACCTGGATGATGTGCGCCAAAGGGGCGATGTTCCTGCTGTGCTCAGCTGGGGAATTCATCAAGGGCATTGCGAAATTGGGAAAAGCTTGTTCACCAGCCGTACTTTTTGAGATCACAGCGGTGTCTGTTGGGAACAGGTTAGCCCACCTCAACTCTGCATTTGCTACGACCAACCCACCGAGTTCATCCCATACGTACGCCAAGGATGTAAAGGTTTGAAAAAGAGTGGCACCCTTTTAAGTTACAACTTAACCAAGCACTAACTTTTTAGAAACAGCTAGGGAATGCATGCCAGGTTACTTTAGCTGCCAGCTAGTCTGTGTGGAAGGGAAAGATTGTCCTTGTCCAGATGGATACACAACAAGCAGCTTTCTGCGTCAAAACATGAGTACCTGCATCAGTCCAGTTGACCTGTATTCAACCAGCAGGAAATTTCTGATTAGGGCCACCTTTGTAGGTAGCTTATCGTCTAGTTGTTGTTCATTTCTTACAGAAACATGAAACTACGCAACAACTTGCTACATAATTTTTAGTCTTAACCTGAATTGAGATTTAGGCATGCTACATTTTTGTAAAAACTAAAAGAATCTAAGAGAATTTGTTTAATTGAAATCGGCACTTTTGCAGGTTGTGCATCAGGTTTTGGGTTCCTACTGTCCTTTATTGCTTGTTGGCAGTTGTACAAGATGCTAAAACGAAGAAAGGCCATCAAGGTCAGGCAAAAATGTTTCGAAAGGATTGGTGGGCTATTACTACAACAACAATTGACAACCAGGGGAACCAGTGTTGAGCAAACAAAATTATTCGGTTCGTTGGAGTTGGAGAAGGCCACTGACAACTATAACGCAAATCGAATCCTTGGTAAGGGAGGTGGGGGAACAGTTTACAAAGGTATGTTGACGGATGGAAGAATTGTAGCTATTAAGAAATCCAAACTAGTGGATGAAAGAATACGAGAAGAGTTCATCAATGAGCTTGTTATTTTATCACAAGTTAACAATCACAGAAATGTGGTTAAGCTACTTGGATGTTGTTTGGAGACGGAGGTTCCTTTACTGGTCTACGAATTTGTGCCTAATGGGACACTCTACCAACATTTGCATGATCCGAATGGAGAGTTTCCAATTACTTGGGAAATGCGCTTACAAATTGCTAAAGAAGCTGGTAGTGCTGTTTCCTTTTTGCATTCTGCTGCTTCTGTACCTGTTTACCACCGAGATATCAAGTCTATGAACATACTCTTGGATGATAAATATAGAGCAAAGTTATCAGATTTTGGGTTTGCAAGATCAATTACTGTAGATCAATCTCACTTGACTACTCGAGTATTGGGAACATTTGGGTATTTAGATCCTGAATATTTCCGGTCAAGTAAATTTACAGAGAAGAGTGATGTTTACAGTTTTGGGGTTGTGCTTGTGGAGCTCCTAACAGGACAAAAACCACTCTCTACAACCCAGTCTACAGAAGAAGTAAGGAATTTAGCCAAATACTTCTTAGATTCAATGAAGGAGACTTGTTTCTTCGACATCCTCGATGCTCGTGTTCTCAAGGAAGGTGAGAAAGAGGATATCATGGCAGTTGCTAAGCTGGCAAGAAGGTGTTTGGATTCAAATGTGAAGAAAAGACCAACTATGAAAGCATTGGCAATGCTGTTAGAAGGGATTAGACCATCGAACGAAACTTCTGCGACTAGTCATGAGGAGTACGAAGAGGATGATTATGATTCATTAGATATGGTGGATGATTATTATGATACTAGTTTTGGTGGTTTCAAGATGCCAAATAAAAATGGGTGCCTCCTTGTTCCTGTGGCAGAGAATGGATGAGCATCGTCTACTTGTCCACATTCGCTAATTCAACTAAAGTTTTGATCTAATGTGTTTCAATGCACTTGAATCTTACCTTGTTTACTGTATTTTACATGAACGGCAATCATGTATTCAACTGCAAAAAGTAATGATACCACTAATTAAACTAAAGGTTTCAATATGTACAAGTTGTAGTAAGACTTACCTGGAAAATCTTGTCGAAAATCTTTAACATTGCCAGAAAATCATGTTTCTGAGTTTGCATGTCACAATTGGGTACCTGAAGAAGCAACTTTTTGTTTAGAATTTGTGTTGAAAAATCAGATTTTCTATAAAATAGTAATGGATGTACTAACCCAGAAAACCGAAATCCATCAGTAAAAGAAATTATAAGAAATTCATAGCACTTGCCATTGTTGCCAATCCAATCCAATTAGCGTATACATGAAATAATTACCTGTGCGAAGCCACAAGAAAAAATCGCCCAAATAACCCTATAAAGTTCAGTCTTCTTCTCTTCTTTTTTTCTCTTTCAATTTTACGGAGCAGGAGCAGGAGACTGGGCGTTTAGGCATAAACGACGACGTTCGCCACCAACTGCGGTTTGCGGAACATCATCTTCCTCTTCATTTCTCTCTCATCTGGTAAAGAAAAACTTTTTCCTCCTTCGTATTCTTAACTTTGTTCTTGTTGCAATTGAACTCCTTTACTGTTTGTTTCCGCTTCTATTTATGAGAGAGAAGTAATGGGTCCTCTCGATTTATAAACTTTTCTGTCCTGCTAATTCTCCTTATAGTTAATTTAATAATTTGTGTCCTTTTCAATTCAATCTAGCTTTTCTCATCTCTTATAGTTAACTAGGGTTTGTTTCCTTCACCACTCCTTCATCTGTGCTATTGCTGCCTTCTCATCTCTTGGTTGCTGCATCTAATTTAGTGAGTAAATTGTTAATCATCAATTCAATGTCCGAAATGGTTTGGTCTCTTTAATTTAGTTTTGCTTTTGCTTTAATTATTTATTTGACCATCAGGAGTAATCTGCATGTGCTTTTGTGGGCTGGAACATTGGGGTAATGTTCCTCATGGAAGATGAGCACTATTTTTTAGATTTCTGTGCTTGCTGTTTTCACATAATATATGGCAGGGGAGCTAACTATTTAAGTAAACAGAAAAGGAAAGGCAAGATGTTTGGCAGCGGAGACGAACAAGGTGGTGAAGCAGCAGCATCAACTACATTAGAGACGGCGAAGTGGATCAAGTACTTTTACTAATAGCAATGTTTGAAATCAAATCACATGCCATTTCTTTAATGCATTAATTCATTCATGCCTTTTTGACTGATTTCGGATGATGGATGAATGATCTTAATGGAACTTTGTGATATACACAGGGTTCAAGATTTGCTCAAGAAGCAACTAATAGTAGATGATGATTTCGCGTGGAAGTTTCCGATTCCCAGAACCACTTGTCATGAGATTGAAGCAGAAGAAGCAGAAGCTGCATGCTGGCTCAAGTATATCGGTGGAGTTGATATCAGCTACTCAAAGGAAGACCCATCCTCTGCGTGTGCAACACTTGTAGTGTTGGAGCTCCACACCCTCCAACTTGTGTATCAGGACCACGCTCTTGTCAAACTCAATGTCCCATATGTTCCTTCCTTCCTAGCCTTCCGCGAGGTTCCAAAATCTTTACTTCTTGTCCTTTCATTTTTTTCTTTGGTTTAAGATGTATCAACCTTTATTCCTGCATTCATTTCTCGTGTGAAACGAATTTTGAATTACACTCAGATAGGAACTTGCTAGTTAGAATGAAAACTTTCCCCACGTGACATGATCTTTTTTCCCCTCACTTGGTTTCCAGCAATAAATGACTACAATTGCTGATCATTTTCATCTGTCATCAAGCAAAGTAGGACCGCGGAAACACATTTTCTTGAGAAAGTTTTCATTCTAACTAACAAGTGTCATTTCTCGTGTGAAACTCAATGTCCCTTATGTTCTTTCCTTCCTAGCCTTCCGTGAGGTTCGGAAATCTATTCCTCTTGTTTTTTCTTTTGTTTTTGATAGACCATGTATACTCTTAATGCTAAATTTCCAATCTTTATGTTTTTGCATTCATTTTCTTGTGAAATTAATTGCACTCTCATTCTGCTGCTTTTCTCCTTCTTTTGGGTGTGCTCTTTCCTCCTTGTTGTAGGCTCCTATCCTTTTACACCTTCTGTACAAGATGAAAACCAACTCCAATCCTTTCTACCCCCAGGTGTGTGTGCGTGCGTGCATGTGTGTATGTAAGTATGTCTGTATGTACTCCACACCAATCTCAATCTCTTTTTGATTTACAGGTGCTCATGGTCGATGGCAATGGATTGCTTCATCCCAGAGGTAAAAGTCTCTTCTACTCTCTTTTTTTGTTATTCTCTCATGAAATTCATTTCTCCTCATCACACACTTCCTACATGCCGTTTTTTGTTTAGGTTTCGGCTTAGCTTGTCATGTTGGTGTTCTGGCTCAACTTCCCACCATTGGGATTGGAAAGAATGTACACTCTCATAATTTCCTGCCAACTGGAATTTCTTACTTCTTGTTTCTTCCTATGGTGCTAATTTAGCAAATGCTGTTCTAATTATCTTTCGTACCAATTTCTCTTCTCATTTTGGATGTTCTTTCAGCTGTCCTTTCTTTTCTTAAGGTCCAATCATGAACAAGTTTCAATTTTCATGTCTCAGTTGCATAACGTCGATGGTCTTACTCAATTCAGAGTGAGACACCTTCTCCAAGCCAAAGAAAATGAAGGTGAAGATTCTGTTACTTTGGTGGGTGCTTCTGGGCGTTTGTGGGGAGTGGTAAGCGATGTTCAGCATTCCACTTCTTTAAGCAAAATATTTTCTTTCATGCATTATACAATGTAGATGGCGGTTCTTCTGGTTGGGATATAGAACGAATCTGCATTACATGCACATGGGACACTGGGAAATAAATTATTCTTTGATATTCATCTCGGTGTGCTCATAAGAATCAGTATCATCTTAGACATCACGCAGAACTTTAACAAAATTGGGTGGATGTTAATAAGACAAATCCTGTTCTCTCCTTAGACATCAAGTCTGTTCTTTTTTGGGGTGTCTGCTACAGGCAATGAGATCAACCAGTGGGTCGTGGAAGCCTATATTTGTTTCGGTTGGTCACCGGTTATCTCTTGACACTGCCACCAAAATCGCCAGAATGACATGCAAGTATCGTGTGCCAGAGCCTATCCGACAGGTGAAGTGTTGTACTGCCAAAATGATATTTTTGACTTGGAACTGCAAGTGCTTGTTGACTTGTTTCACTTCATGCTGTGCGGCTATGATATTGAACTCTTGGATCGTTGCATTGGCTGTTCTATATTAACTGCAGGCGGATATACAATCAAGGGCTCACCTACGGATGCATGAAACAGGAATGCCGAAACAGTGCAATTGCTTGAATCTGGTAAGGGACTTCTTTTTTTTGGTTTTGTAGTGTAAGTAGCTTTTATGTCATAGAATTGGTATACAATGTTTTCTTCGGTATGTTTTGTCAAAGCGTGTGGAATATCAACTTGTGAAAGTCGATTACAGGATACTCCGAAGCATGGAGAGATCAAAGACTGCAGTACCGCTCTGAAGTAGGCAAATGTACGTGGGAAATATTTGTCGGCTGCCCATCTTTTGTAGCGACTGGATCGTTGAAGAAAGCAAATCCATTGGGAAATCGGGATTTGATCAGGATCAGTGACTTCGACTCGAGTGTCCAGACCATCGATCTTTTGTTGGGGCTGCAGGTTGGGTGTTCTGGAGAGCTGGAAGAGTTGGTCCTAGAAAGCTTCCATTGCATCATATCGACGAGAATGGTTTGTTACCAACCGCCAAATACCTTTCTGTAAATCAAAGGAACTCAAAATTCATAGCAATGTAGTGGTTGGGAAACCTAATGCCATAGATTCCGCGTCTTAGAAGAGAGAAAGAAAATAATCTGTTATTCTTGTTTTCATAGTTTGGCGCCAGGAGGATTCTATACTTTGGCGCCAGGAGGATTCTATACTTTGTTGCCATCTTTTCACATTTTCTTAAATCGCCTGAGCATTGTCGTGCCCTTAACATGGGATCGGTTCTGCTGCTCCACTCCAGAACAACGCAAACATGTTCCATTTCCCGCACATTATCAACATTTCTACGATCAAACCATTCTGATTATGCTGCCCCACTCCAGCACAGCACGAACATATCACTTCACGCGCACATTCATCAGGATTTCTACGATCAAACCATTTCGACTATGCTGGTCTACTCTAGCAGCACGAATAGGTTCCATTCCGCGTACATTGTCGAGATTTCTACGATCAACCATTCCGATTATGCTGCCCAACTCCAGCACTGTAGGAACATGTTCATTTCGCAGGCACAGTATCAGGATTTCTATGATCAAGCCATTTCAATTATGCTTCTCCACTCCAGCGCTGCAGCACAGCATGAACATGTTCCATAATACCTCTGTATGCAGGACCCTTGATGAAACAAAAGTTCTCATTATTAAAAGGATCATATGCAACAATATCATTCCCGTCGTACCAATGCAACTTCCCATTGAATGGAAAGAGATTGCCACGAATTGCATATTTTCTACCCAGCAAAGTGTCCTCAGTCCATGTTTTTGGTTTCAGAAGAGTATACTGCCATGAAGAATCGGTATTGTGGACTGTCGCGGTCATCAGCATAGTGCACCACTCTGTACGGAGGTTCAAAACTCTCCCTCACAAGTTAAAGATATGATATCTTTTGAATCATGGAAAAAACAACGCCAAGTGGGAATGGAATAAATGTTTATCCATTAATCCATATTTTTAACAACAAAACACCACCAATTTGCCTAAACCCTCGAAAGTTTTACAATTTCCAGAAGAAAAAAAAAATTCATCGGCCTTCCTTTCGAACAAACATACACACTTTACATTTTATAGACACTTTGACAAGAAAAAAGGTACCTCAAACAACCATTTCAGCTTCTTTAATAGTGGAAGGGATCCCGATATCCAACCTCATTGTTGATCTGTATTCCTCAGGCACAGCTGCACCTGCCTGACAACACATTTCCACAACAGCAGGGGCTTGGCCGTAGTAATTTCTCAGCTCCCATCGCATCAGCGGCCCATTAACATCAGGAACATGCCACACGTATCGTGGTGGTATAATGTCATCAAGCACTGCAGTCTGCCAACCATGCTGCCCATTCCTCTGTTGGTGCTTGTGTGCGCCACAGTTTTGTGCCTTGTGTCCACTGGGTCCTACATGCACCTCTGGGCAATATCCACAAACTCTCACTGGGTACATCTTCATTAGTCTATTCGCGCCTCTCCGCATCTTCTCCCATGCTTCGATTGTCTCCACTGCAAGCAAGCTTGTTTCATCTTCGTTAGAGGGAGGAACAACTTCTGAATTGGGTATTTCAGTTAGTAATAGCTTTACAGGATCTTCTGTAACAGGGTCTGGCAAGTCACTTTCATCTGCATCAACAAATTCCGACTTGCCAATACGAATTATTGGCTTCCTTCTCCTTTTTGTAGGAAATTCAGGAATATCAACACCTGCTTGGATGCAGAGTTCAACTACTGCTGGAATTCGTGGGATTGAAAATCTCTCTCCATGAGGAATGCGCTTGCCAAGGCGATCATAAAGGTGGTAGGCTTCTGTTGGCATAAGTATATCTTCAACAGTTGCATTTGTCCACTCATGCAGCCCCTTACGCATGCCAGTAAATTTCCCTTTGCATGATTTGAATGGATGACCCACAGGTCCTACATGAATTTCGTTACACCACCTGCGGAAGACAACAACCAATGTCTGGCAGATATCAGGCCGTGATTCTCATCAAAGCTGCTAAGCTATGGTTCATGAAAAATATTACAAACACTAACATCTCAATGTGTGCAAGTCCAACCATCTCTAAAAGGGCCGAAGTGACAACATATGCCACGCAAAGACAACATATATTTTGATTTATGACTGTGAAGGTACAAGTTAAAGATAATATGGGTGGCAAGAAATTTAAGGCCAACACAATCCTGGCAAAAAATACCATAGTACTGCAAGGGAGCACAAGATAGAGAGCACTTAAACACAACCTCATTGTTCAAAGTATGATTAGGAAGGAGCCTGTAAATAAGAACGAGAGTTGTTGAAACTAGCACATGGAATATCAATCGGCCAAAATAACCATGAGCAACCATCTATAGCAAGTCATTTTGGTTATCATTTTGTTTTAGCGAATATGTATATTGGTGAAATTGAAATGGTTAACAATCAAATATACAGAGAATTACTTGGAATGAAACATATGAATCATCTTTCCAGCTCCTAGATAAGACTTCAGAATACTTTTTTTGTCTTATCCCTGTCCTTGTTATGTCTTGGGTTGGAGCAGCTTACTATACTTACTTGGAATGAAACATACACATCAATCTTTTTATTGTACAAATTCCAGGTCTGAAATAAGAATTTAAAATGCTTTTTAATCTTTTCCTTGTCTTTGTTTATGTCTAGGGGTGGAGCAAATTACTATAATTTGTCCTTGTCGACATCTCAATCAACATTTTTCACAAAGTTTACGAATGGAGGCCACAAAGCCAATTCTATATTAGCTATCGTTTCCCAGGTGGGATTAGAAAAAAGAAGAGGTAGAAAAAATTACCTACAAGCATGGACAGGCGCTACTATCAACAATTTCTTCAGGTTGTTAATCAATGTAATCCTTGCATTGTATACATCATGAGCCAGTGGTATGAGGCATTGAACAACCAACCCAACCTTTGGAGGTGGAATTCGTCCCTTTGGTCGGCCCTTCTTAAACCTCTCCCTGGCAGCTCTCCTTAGCTCCACTATGGGTATAGGAAAGGGCTTCTTCTCCTTTCTTGTATAATTTCGTGGAAAATCAGCATTTTGAGGATGTTCGCTTCTAATTACCATTGCATGTGGCTGGCGTAATTTTCTTGATGCACTTCTATGCTTCAAGGGATTTCTATGGTTACCATTACAATACTGTAAAAAACAAAGGGAGATTGAAAATAACTTAAATAAATAAGAATGTAAGTAACAATAAGCAGTTCCAAACCGGATGCAATAGCATAGGGAAAAACAGGGTAAATAAGCAGATAGGGGGAGAGAATAGTGTTGGACGCTTATTGCAGGCCAGCAGTGAAGACATGCAAGACATTATGAATTTTTTTGTTTAAATGTAAACCAATAGAGAGGAAAAAGTTATTCCTGGTGCTCCCATGTTCAAAGTCTTTTTGCAAGATTATACACTCAACGAGGTCCATTTTTTCACTTTCACACCTCTTAATGATTGAATCCAATCTATCATTGCTTCTTTATTTGCATTTTTGCACGAGAAGATGCAATAAGATAAAGAGACTTTAAATTTCACTTATCATCAAGAGACTAAAATTAGCTAGTTTATTTTGCTCCATTTTCTATTGACAAATCAAATAGAAGGTATTTCTAATTATTGAATTTCCACCAGATCCGTGTTATATATAGCTTGCTTCATCAAACCAACTTTTGCTAGGAGGATTACTAATTACTATGATGTTGTAGTGGGTATTGCTGCATGATTGTCAGCCACAGTCTTTCTCCACTATGCTATACTGATATACCATTTTACTTGTGATTGTGTGTAGTCACCCTTGGCCAAACAGCTTGACTTAATTTTCCCTTATCTAAGTTTCCTAAGCTAAGGATTTGACCTGCACGATGGACTTTCCACGTTACAGCCAAAGGAAGTTGGATCATATAAAATGGTAGAACCCCTTAATAATGTTCAAAATTTACTACAACCAAATACTATCAATAAATAACAGTGCCAGCTGACCTCTATTTGATTGTGCATCAAGTATTTGATTGACAGTCAATGAAATGCATCCTAGACAACACAGTCATCCTTTATCTTTAGACTGTAAAAGCCTGTATGCTTAAATAAATAAAAATCTTCACATCTAACATTTTGCTTCTAGCCATGTCAGTGGACTTAATTCCCTTTCGAATCTTCATTGTTCACGAACAACTTCCTCAAGAAACACAAAATCACATTTACAACAGTCAAGATGTCAAATTGTTCCCTCATTATTTTTCACAATGTTTGAATACCATCACAATTGATCGAGTTTAGAACCATAACTATTTGAACAAAAAAGCACACTTGAAAGGTACTTTCAGCTTCATTTAGAAGATATGCAAATAACAAAGACTACTTCACATATCATAGGTAACTGGACTTAAGGTGCTAAGCCTTCTCAACTATATGAGAAGCAAGCCACATATCTACCAGCAAGAGTACTCTCAGTACTAGAGGAGATACCCGTAACACACTCAGGCATAAATTCATTGTTCCTAATGAGCGAAGTGGAAGCAATCAAGAGGCTATTGATTAATTGAAATTCAGCTTCTCTTGAGTAGCCCAACACCAAACTTCATCAATTTCACCACTATGTATCATTGTCAGGCATGAGATCGATATTTCAGATAAAAAACTAGGCTTTTTGCCACATACGGGCATGATTAAGATGTAAATAAATAAATACTCAAAAAGAACTGATTCCTTTGCACATTGATCAAGAGCAGAAATTGCTTGCTTTAAGAAAGATGTAATGATCATCAAAGCAGGCTTAAAACATAAGTAAAGAAAAGGAATTAAAGTGGTTGACCTTGGAAAGTGCATCATCACCCTTTATTTCTCCAAATAGAGCATATACACGAAAACATTCCTTATTGTGCTGAATTTTCCGATGAGCAATCCAAGATACAAGCTGCTTAGTAGTAACTAGATTTGCATTTAAACTTAAGTTTCCTGAAATTACAAAAAGAAACACCACATCATAAACAGATGAAAAAAGCAGAAGCTATAGGTTGCATAGGTAAACCTACTAAAAACTACAAAGCAACAAAAATGCCAAAATAATTATGACCCAATAAAACCAGAAATGCAACAGTAAAAATGAATGTTCTTGATATTAATAGCAGAAAAATGGCGGATTGTTGCAACATGACATTAGCTTCTAAGTAAACATGAGCAATTCTTTCATTGCTTCTGAGTACCTTAAGAAAGTCGAAAACAAGGGAATGCAAAAGAACAAGTCATAACAAACGATATGGATAATGACACTCTCAAAAAAGGGAATTTTATTCTTTATACCAAAAAGAAAAGACAGAAGAAAAGTACCAGTAAGTGGGAGAGAAGAAGGGTTTCGCCTTTTCCAGTCAACGAATCCACAGACGCGAGGAGCCACTGCTGTTGCCGACGCCATTTTTTTCAAATTCAAGCTTCAAGCTTTGCTACCATGGTTTTGAAGATAACACGCGAAGCTGTTTTTCATTTTTTTTGGACAAAAATAGTAGACCAAAGTTGTAAGAATTACAACTTGTACCAGGGATAAATAATAACAGTTCCACCAGTCGTCCACCTCAAATCACTTTTCTTTTTTCCCTCACCTTATCCCAGTCCACCCTGCCGGCCGCCGTCCACCGTTGTCTCGCCACTGCTGTCTCAACACCGCCAGACCAAGCGACATAGTATCCTCTCCTCAGTTCACCGAAAGTATTTCTCTTTTCCCTTTCTCATCTTCTCTTAGAAATAAAAAAATGGCGTCGGCAACAGCGGTGGTTCCTCGCGTCTATGGATTCGTTGACTGGAAAAGGCGAAACCCTTCTTCTCTCCCACTTACTGGTACTTTTTTCTGTCTTTTCTTTTTGATATAAAGAATAAAATTCCCTTTTTTGAGAGTGGCATTATCCATATCGTTTGTGATGACTTGTTCTTTTGCATTCCCTTGTTTTCGACTTTCTTAAGGTTACTCAGAGACCATGAAAGAATTGTTCATGTTACTTAGAAGCTAATGTCATGTTTACATTTGCAACAATTGGCCATTTTTCTGCTATTGATATCAAGAACATTCATTTTTATTGTTGCATTTCAATTTCGTTTGGTCATAAATAATTTTGGCTTTTTTTGTTGCTTTTTAGTAGGGTTTATTTTATGTGACCTATAGCTCAGCTGTTTGCTTGTTCATCTATTTGTTTTATTTTATTTTTAAACGTTGAAGTCTTCTATAATTTGGCCTTTCTTCTTGTAATTTCAGGAAGCTTAAGTTTAAACACAAATCTAGTTAGTAGTAAGCAGATTGTATCTTTCTCTGCTCATCGGAAAATTCAGCATAACAAGGGATCTTTTCGTGTATGTGCTCTATTTGGAGGGAAGAAGGACAATAATGAGAAGGGTGATGATGGTCCTTCCAAGGTCAACCACTTTAACCCTTTTCTTGAATCTGATCCTGCTATATTTTTCCTTTCTGATTATAGCTTATTTACAACTTAGGTTGTGACCCTCGTTTCTTCATCCTGAACTAACATCAGTCCCTCATAATTTCTTTTAGGCAGGAATTCTGGGGAATATGCAGAATTTGTATGAAACTGTGAAGAAGGCACAAATGGTCGTCCAAGTTGAGGCAGTTCGGGTTCAAAAAGAACTTGCTGTGTATGGC
>NBIL01031133.1:0-16192 GCA_002752925.1 Viola pubescens var. scabriuscula
AATTCAACTGAAATCAATAGAATTACCATTCATAAATGTATAAGAATAGGTATAAAAATACCATCATTTGAGGTTCAAATCACCCAGTCCAAAGCGAAGAAGAAGAGAGACCTCCCCAAAGACCTAGGCAGAATGTACTTATAGTTCCCTCTGCCAATAAAATCTCTAAAAATAATTAATTAATTAAATCCTAGTTAAACTCTAAATTGTATCTAATCACTCTCATTTTCCAACTAGAATTCTACATGGCCGAGGTAAGGAAGGTAGGACACAGCTCTAACACTTCTATGGATAATATCAACAATCGGCATTACTGTAGGAGTCTTCTGCAAGTATCGCTCGGTAAGGTTGCTCACCTAGATGACTCCTCTTGGTTAAAGGAATGGCCAAGAAGGTGGCCAAGAGAGGTGTTTGTGCCATGTGATAGGATTTTGCCAACCAGGTGACTCATCTTTACCAAGAGACCAACCAAGAAAGGTGTCTGCTTCTATCTTATCTAGAATTGACTCGATTCTGCTCATTTTTGCTCATTTGCTCTCCAGATCTGTTTCATGTAGTAATCATGGAATTCATATTGAAATCAATAGAATTACCATCTAAAAATGCATGAAAACAAGTGGTAAAACCACTGCAATTTGAGCTCTCTCAAATCCGCCACATTTAAGCTAATACTTGCCCCCAAGCATATAAAACAACAAAAATATGCAAAAACAGAAATAAAACCAGCAACCTCTGTTCAACTCAAAAACCACCTCAACATGGAAAATACATAAACACCTAATTCATCAAATCCATCTTAGATTAACAAGGTCTATTCAATATCCAGAAATATCTCACTCATCACAGCAGAACCAAAATAGTTAACTTAAGACCCAAGAGAAAAATTGGAGGAACAAAAGCTTTTGATTACATTTTTCTTAGTCTATTCATTAGTCCAAAAATATACAAGAGTAGTTGACATAATAAAATTCACACACATTAAACAGAAAATAAATCATATAAACATAGTTTATTGCCAAGTCATGTCTGCATTGAGATCTTTCGATCGCCTACTTTGAAGTCTTTATTGCACTATTTCTTCTTCTTCTTTTATTTTCATTTTTTTTTTGGCAGTGCTTTCTTTGAATCTTTTTCTTTCTTTTCTTGCAGAAAATATAACATATAAAGTTGAAGTACTGGACACCCCCGGCTTAGCTTGTTCGGCCCGGTATTAAGGGATTAGCTAAATGCACTTCGGGGAGTTTCACCTATGTTAGGGGTGATGATACCAAATTGCTAGCACCGTGCAACCCCGTTGGTTCCAGTGGTGTCCACACATACATGCAAGGAATTAAAAGACTCTACAGGCCGTGCGGAATTTAAAGACTGACAACTCTTATGCATTTTTTGGACAGTTCAATTTCTCTTGGTCATGACAGAAAATTGCATTCTTGGTCAATGTCTTGGCCAAGAAAGTTTTATGGTGTTCCTCCAATGATCATCTTAGATTCTAGGTTAACTAATCATGGGTCTGTGGTGAGAAGTGAGAGTTACTGGTATTGAACATGTTACACAAAAGGTTGCCTTGTTAATTAAACATAGATTCAAATATCTAAGTGTCATGGTATTTACAGTGTTAAGGTGAATATCAAGAAGAACAGTGGGTTTGATTTTTCATGCATCATAAAACAAAAGCATAGATCATGCTGTTCCTAGAAACACACAAAAATCAAAAGAGAAATCATGAAAAAATTTAAAAACAGGTCTAAAAACTATAAAAAAATTGAACTAGGTCATGCATAAATAATTAAACACGCAAAACACTATCAATCACACAAAACAGAAGGCAATATGTACAAGATAAAACCTCCCCCAAACTTATTGGACACATTGTCCTCAATGAGTAGGAGGAAAAAAGAAAAACACAGAAAATGAAAATAAAACAGAAAAACAAAACAAAAACAAAAACAAAAACAAAACAAAACATGAAAAGAAACGACCTAGGGAAAGTCATCAAGCTGAGGGAGGTGGAGGGGATGATAGTGGTGTTGTAGCTGGGAAGGCAGACTCAATCTTCTTGGTCAAGAGCAGCAGAGTGTCAAGGAGGGTCTAGTTTAGTGTGGCAGCCTAGTCTTAGGAGGCCATCAAGTTCTGGAGGAGGTGGTTGGTCTTCTATTGTTGGGCTAGGAAAGTAGTCATCATTCTAGAGGTGAGGCTTGGTGCAGTAGACGGTGCAGCTTGCTGCTCTTGGCCTTGATCTTGGCCAAGAGGGGCATTTTGGTCATTCTGATGCTCAGCTGCTTCTTCTTCGGCTCCTGCCTCTTTAGCTCCTGCTTCTGCTGGGGACCTTAATGGAGCTGACTGGTACTTGCCTTGATGTCTGGGGCCAAAAATCCTTCCTTCCTTGGGTGTGCAACCTGTGTTATAGCAAACAAAACCTCTTTCCAAATGGAAGAATCCTATTTGATCAAGAGCCTTGAGATCAAGCATTTTATGGGCATAAAAGTCATGGAGAGTGTTTGCAGCATTGTTTAGGTTGCCTGATTTAAATGCTAACATTGTTATCAGAGATCCTAATACCATCTTGTTTTTGGAAGCAGTGAACTGCTTGGCCAACCAATACCCCAAACTGACTTTTTGGCCAGTTTGCAAGCACCAAGGGATAAACAACTCAGTCTTATAAAGAGCACCGGACATGTTGCTCTTTCCATAGAAACTGACAGACAAGACCCTATGTAGGTCACAAAGCATATGAGCTTTGGAATGCTTGGTAAAGTGTGCCTCTAGGTCTCATGTGAGAGACTTAAAGGCTGCATCTGTGTCCCAATCCCTGGGAATTTTATACAGGGTGGCAGGGTACCAGGCTGGGATGTCTTTATCATCAGGCAAAAATCCCACAAGGCAGTTAAATTCATGCAAGAAAAAGTGTGTCCACTGACCACATAATCTATAATTGATGACATCTCCAGCATGCACATCAGGGCATTCTTTCCCTTTGACAGTGAGGGTTGCAAAGTCAACCCAAAAGGTGGAATAAAATTCCAAACACAGCTCACTATAAACAGAATTGGTGACAAAAAAGACAAACCCCCAACCTATTTCATGCACCATCTTCTTCAATCTAGCAGACAAGCCTAGACTATGTAATAAATCATAATCAAACAAAATGCATGGAGTGATTTCAGTTACGAGTCGAGACTAGAGTCTCTCTTTGTCAGTTTGGGAGTCTAATTTGAGCCAGCCATTTAGTTTAGAGAGGGGAGGAATTACCTTGGTGGTTTTGGTTGATTGTGGGGATTTTGTGATCAGCTCCAAATAATCCTCATCTCCCTCCGGTCCTGGCTCTGTCGTAGCAGCCATGGGCACCTTGCCTTTGCGTTGTTTGGTAGCAGGGGAAGATGGCCCGACTTGAACCTAGAGTCGAGTGTGCATGTGGACTAGTTGTTTAGTCCTTGTGGTGGTGGATGGAGTAGCGGCAGGAACAGGTGTTGCTGCTGCAGTGGTAGGAACTAGATTGGGCACCTTCTTGGCCAAAATGGGTGTTTCATTGGCCAAGACAGGAGCTGGTGTATCCATCTTGCTCTTGGACCATCTCTCTGCGGCTGGGTCAAATATCGGCACTTTCATTCTCCTCTTCCTCAGCAGGGTCAGGGGAACCTCGTCATAATCAGTATCTGAGACAATCAACTCCTCTCGGTTGGGCTTAAATCCTAGGTCAAAGGTGGAATTTGAATCCACTAACACACTCTTCTCCTCTTCCTTTTCTTCTTCCTCTTCTTCTTCCTCAACAGCCTGAGCTGTCTCGACCTCATCCTCTACCTTCATTGGGTCCACCAGAGGTGCATTAGCCACTCGCTTCAAGGTGAAGCTGGGCGCTGGGCCTGGACGGCCTGAAACGTCTTGGATGCTGCTCTCTTCACCCGTGTCTCCCTCAGCCTCTATAATCTCCTCGTCTGGCTGTTGGACCCCCTCTTGACTCGGTGGTTGTGCAGTAGAGGCGGTGCCGGAATCTGCCACGACGGTAGGAGGTTGTGTCTTTTCTAGCGACACCTCCATTGGAGCGGCGAACGGTGGAACTTGAGGTGTCTACTCAACAGCTGTGTCGAGGGAGGTCAGAACTTTGGCGGTGAATGCCTCTGCCGACAGCACTTCCCTGATCTGGGAGCTTGTGGCCTGATTGGAGCTGGTCAGAGTTGGGTTGTCGGACATGGTTGTTAATGGGGAAGGAATTCTGAGTGGAAGGGCAGCGGTAGGTGTTATATGAGGTCCTAGGTTTGGTTCGGTTATAGGTCGAGAGGGAAGAGGGAGAGTTGGTGCTGTTGAGGTCGTGGGTGTTGCATTAATGAGCATTCCTTCACGTCCGCGACAGCGAGAGGCTCAGATTGAAGCTTTGGAACGTGCCATTAATGTTGGTTGTTGAAGGTGGGAGAGGAGAGGTTTCTGGAGAGAGTGGGCAGTTATGCTTTTTGCAGGAGGAACTGGAAGGTTTAAGGAGTAGTGGGACTGTTCATGGTCATGACTCACTTTTAAACTGTCTTTTTTAAAACCGAAGGCCACTTGTCAAAAAGGTCACTTTTGGCCAAAAGCGCAGCAGGAGCATCTCACAATGCTATTTCCCTCATTGGCCAAAAAATACATTCTTGGTCATCCTTAGTATCCTGTCAAGAAACATAAGAGCTGATTAAATTACATCAGAGTTAAAACTTTTACTAAAATAAAACTAAAATGAAGAATAAAAACATGGCTTGCCTCCCAAGCAGCACCCTTAGTTATTGTCGTAGGCTAGACATAGGAGTTTCTAGTTACTCCTTATTTGGTGGAGCTTCTTCCATCACTTCTTCTTCCACTATATGGATTTGTAGTTCTTCTATGTAGGGCTTCAATCTCTACCCATTGACTTTAAACACAATCTCTGTTTTGGGGCTTTTGATATTCACTGCACTATGAGGAAAGATATTAGTAATCACAAAAGGACCATTCCATCTAGTTTTCAATTTACCAAAAAAAATTCTAAATCTAGAATCGTAAAGTAGAACTTTCTACCCATTAAAGAATTTCTTCTTTGTGATCCTTTTATCATAGTATGCTTTTGTCTTGGCCTTGAAGATCTCTGAATTGTCATAGGCCTAATTCCTTAATTCCTCCAGCTTCCTTTGTTCTCCTGCTGCGTCCAAGTCTGTGTTGACTCGTTTGATGGCCCAATATGCTTTGTGTTCCAACTCAACAGGTAGGTGGCACGTCTTTCTATACACCAATTTGAATGGATTCATGCCAATTGGTGTCTTGTAAGTTGTCCTGTAGGCCCAGAGTGCTTCATCTAGTCGCTGGCTCCAGTCTTTTCTTGAGGGGTTAACTTTCTTGGTCAGGATAGATTTTATCTGTCTATTGGAAACTTCTGCTTGTCCATTCGTCTGTGGGTGGTAGGCAGTAGATACTCGATGTGTGATGCCATGCCTCTTGAATAAAGCTCCAACTATCCTATTACAAAAGTGGGTTCCTCGATCACTAATGATCCCTCGAGGAACTCCAAACCTGGTCAAGATGTTATATTTGAAGAAAGAAATAACAATCTTGGCATCGTCTGTTTGAGTGGCCTTTGCCTCTACCCATTTAGAAACATAGTCAACAGCCAAGAGTATGTAAAAGTTACCTCCAGAATTAGGGAAATGTACCATAAAATCAATGCCCCATAAATCAAATATTTCGCAAGATAGAATTGTCTTCATGGTTTGATTTCTAGCACTTATATTCCCTATCTTTTGGCATTCAGCACATGCTTGGTAGAATTTTTTGCTATCCTCAAATAAGGTGGGCCAATAGAAACCTGCTTCTAAAACCTTATAAGCAGTTTTCTTACCACCAAAATGTCCACCACTAGGAGAAGTGTGACAGGAATTTAAAACAGGAGGAACTTCACTTAGTTGTACACATCGCCTTAATAGTTGGTCAGCTCCTATCCTCCACATATATGGCTCATCCCACAGATAATGTCTAGAATATTTTCTTATTTTGGCTTTCTCAATAGAAGTTAACTCACCATAATACTTACCTCTATCCAAGTAGTTTGCAATATGGTGGTACCATGGTTGTAATCCTTTTACAAGGTATAAATGCTCATCTAGAAACTCATCTACCACTAGCTTTGTCTCCTTGCTAATAAGCCTGCTCAGATTGTCAACAACTAGGTTCTCTCGTCCTTTTTTGTCTCTGATTTCGAGGTCGAATTCTTAGAGCAAAAATATCCATCAAATCAGTCTAGGCTTGGCCTCTTTCTTAGTCAAGAGATGCCTCAAAGTTGTATGGTCAGAGAAAACGATAAATTTAGTTCCCAATAAATAAGATCTAAATTTATCTAGAGCAAATATAACAACAAATAGCTCCTTCTTTGTTGTAGTGTAGTTTTTCTGAGCATCATCCAACATTTTGGATGTATAGTATATCACATGCACATGCGACTCTTTTCCTTTCCTTTGGCCAAGAACTGCTCCTACTGCCGAGTTGCTCGCATCGCACATGATTTCAAAGGGTAAACTCCAGTCTGGTGGTTGAATTATAGGAGTATTAGTGAGTTTCTCCTTTAGCTTGTCAAAAGCTTCTTTACAATTGTCATCAAAATTAAACTCAACATCCTTTTGGAGAAGTTTTCACATGGGTTCTGCCACTTTGGAGAAATCTTTGATGTAGCGCCTGTAAAACCCTACATGGCCAAGAAAAGAACGAACCTCTCTGACAGAAGAGGGGTAAGGTAGATTTTTAATGATATCAATCTTGGCTTGGTCTACCTTAATTCCGTCTTGGGAGATCACATGGCCAAGAACGATATCATGATCAACCATGAAGTGACTTTTTTTAAAGTTTAAAACTAGGTTAGTTTCAATGCATCTTTTTAAAATAGTTTCAAGGTTTTTAAGGCAGTGATCAAAAGAATCTTCATGCATAGTGAAATCATCCATGAAAACTTCAATGCTTTTTTCTATAAAATCAGAAAATATGCTAATCATGCATCTTTGAAAAGTGGCAGGGGCATTACATAAGCCAAAGGGTATCTTTTATATGCAAATATTCCAAAAGGATAGGTAAAGGTTATTTTCTCTTGATCCTCAAGAGCCACATGAATTTAGTGAAATAATGAGTAACCATCAAGAAAAAAATAGTGTGACTTACCTGCTATCCTTTCTAGCATTTGATCAATGAAGGGCAAAGGAAAATGGTCCTTCCTGGTCACATTATTGAGGCGTCTGTAATCAATGCAGACCCTCTATCCAATTTGTACCCTTGTTGGTGGCAACCTCATTTTCTATCATAGTGATTCCAGTCTTCTTTGGAACTACCTGCACAGGAGACACCCAATCACTGTCAAAGATTCGATAGATAACTCCTGTATCCAGCAGCTTGAGAACTTCCTTCTTAACTTCTTCCATCATAGGAGGATTGATCCTCCTTTATGGTTGTCGAATTGTCTTTTTATCCTCTTCGGTATGTATTTTGTTGGTGCAGAAGGTTGGTGATATTCCTTTGATGTCTACAATCGTCCATCGAATTGCTTCCTTGTGCTGCTTGAGCAATTCCACTAACCGTTCTTCTTCCTCCTTAGACAATTTGCTGGAAATTATTACTAGCAGGGTGGATTCTTGACTAAGAAACATTTGCTTGAGGTGGTCCAGTAGTGTCTTCAGCTCGACTTTTGGTGCCTGCACAATGGAAGGTAGAAGTTTGTTATGTACTTATGGAAGCTCAGAATTGATATTACCTTCAAACAAAGGTCCTAAAATATTAAGTTCATCCACTGTTTCCAATAGATCATTGCTAATAACTAGCTCTTCCTTCATCTTTTCAAGCTTTTCTCCTTCCATTCCCTTAGTAAGAACATAATTAAGTGGGTCAGTTTCACGAAGTTCATAAACTTCATTAGAAGGGGGTTCATAGACATCCATGAAATTGGGGTTGTGCATCTCGCTTGGGTGTTTCACTGCATCATAGATGTTAAACTTAATAATTTGCCCACAATATTCAAGAGAGAGATAACCATGATAAACATCAATTAAGGCCCTTGCAGTCCTTAGGAAGGGTCTGCCCAAGAGGACATCAGTGGTGTTGGAAGAGAAATCCATGTTCATGTCGACGATGTAGAAGTCCACGGGGTAGATGAAGTCGTTGACTTAGACAAGAACATCCTCGACAACTCCCTTGGGTAGATGATGGATCGATCGGCAAGTTGGATGACTGCTCTAGTCTCCTTCATGGTTCCAATGTTCAACCTCTCGTATTCTGCTAGTGATAGGACATTTATCCCAGCTCCAAAGTTTCACAAGGCCTTCTCAATCTTTTTGTTGCCTATCTTGCATGGAATGTCGAATGTGCCTTGGTCTGTGCACTTCTCTGGAAGTCTTGACTGAAAGACCAAGGAAACATTCTTGGTCAAGATAATTTGTTCAACACCTGTAAGTTTCTTCTTGTTAGAACACAAACTTTTAAAGAATTTAGCATAACTAGGAATTTTAGCAATTAAATCAAGCACAGGTATGTTAATTGCCACTTTTTTAAATATATCCATAAATTTCTTTTCTTCTTTCTCCCTTTTTGTCTTTGCAGATGCAAGTGGAAAGGGTGGAGGGGCGTTGTCATTTTCTTCTTTCTATTTTTCAGCTTTCGGTGCGTTCTTGGCCTCTTCTTCTTTCTTGGTTTCTTCCTTGGCCAAGAAGGTTTCTTCTTCTAATGCTAGAACTTTTTCTTCTTCCTCCAACTCTTCTGCTTCCTCTTCCGTAATTTGTTGTGGTGACTTATACTTATACTTCCTCTCAAATTCCATCACCTCTTCCAGTTCTTGTGCCTCGGCCGCTCTCGCTCTTGCTCATATGCTATTGTCTCTTCCCTTTCGGGTAGATCTACACCACTTCTTAAACTGATAGCACTCACATTGTGTTTAGGATTTTCTACTATGCTAGCAGCCAGTTTTCCCTGCTTATTCCTATCCTCCATCAGTTGTTTAATCTGCTTCTGCATCTCCACTAGCATAATGTTCTGCTGTGCGAAAATCTTACTTTTTTCGTCATCACGTGTTGGGCCAGCGATTTGCAATTGCTGTTGAGGGGCAGGTAGTTGGAGAGGTGGGTTGGTTTGGTTCTGGGGTGGTCTAGGAACGAAGTTTTAGAGGTTGAACGGTGGCTGTTGTGACTGGTTAGGAAGGGTAGAATTGTTCTGAGGCTGATTTTGGGTCCAGCTGAAATTAGGATGATTCCTCCATCCAGGATTGTAAGTATTTGAGTATGGGTTATTATTGGAAGGGTATTTATTCTGCTGGTTCTAATTGTAGCCATAGGCGGTGTTCAACTGAGCAGTAATCTCCTCTGTCGTTCCAGGTTGCATCATGGAACATTGATTGGTGTTGTGGTCAGTTTGGCAGCATATCCCGCAAACGCTCACAGTTGCGCCTTGGTTGCTGTCTTTGCCAAGAACACCTATGGAAAGATTTTGCATAAAGTTACCAATGTTGGTGAGTTATTGTTCTAAAGAAATTGAGTTCAAAGAAGAGATAGGGTTAGAGTGCTCTGCAGAGCTATTGTTATGGCAATTTTCAGCTATGGTTTGAAGCAAAAGTTTGGCTCGAGTTGGAGTTAGATCTTGCAAAGCTCCTCCAGCTGCAGCGTCGACTCTTTCTCTGTCTTTCTGGCTCATTCCATCATAGAAGTACTGAATGAGAGCTTGAATAGTTACTCCATGAATTGGACAAATGTCCTGAAGATCTTTGAATCTCTATTAGTATTCTCCAAAGCTCTCATTTCCTCTCTGCTGGATGGAAACGAGATTCTTTCTGGCTGATCCAGCGTTGCTAGTGTTCCAGTACTTGTTCAAGAAGGTTGCTGACATCTAAGCCCAAGTACTGATGGTATTGTGAGGTAAACTGTAGAACTAGTTTTTCGCCGAGTCCTATAATGACCATGAAAAAGCTTTCAACTTTGCTCTCTCTATAGGAACTTCTCGAGGTTTAAGTGCATCAGATTCCAAGTGAAAATTCCTTGGAATGTGATGCACTTAAACCTCGAGAAGGTCTCTATCATGACTAGTCTTGATATACCAGTCATGATCTACTGGTGGTAGATCAATGCAGGAGTAAGTAGTCTGTTCTCCTCCTCGGTTCAGCTCTCTGAGAGTTTGCTCTGCTAGCTGTTCCATGTTAATTATAGAATTTGGTTCTTCTTCGTCTACTTCTTGGTCAAGAGGGTGTTCTTGATCAAGATGACAGTTCGTTGGTGGACTTGGTAACAATAGTCTTCTTTTGGCTTTCTTCATGTTTTCTTTCTCTATTTTGGTGAGCTCCGGATTGAAAGGTATCACTTCCTTACAAGCCGACCTAGTCATAAACAAGAAAACACAAAGATAAGTAACTGTATTTCCCCAGCAACGACGCCAAAATTTGATGGGTGTCGAATCCATCAAAATTAATTATAAATTATAACTCACTACTAAGAACAAGTTTAATTGTAAATAGCAAGTAAGAGGTCCGATCCGCAGGGAATACTGGTATGATTTTTGTGAGAACTTGTAAAGATCAGAGGTAACACTTAGGTGAAATTGGGGGTTTTTATCTAAAACTAAAAACTGAAAAATAAATAAAGCAAGTGAACAATCCAGGCTAAGAATATGATTCTTGGTCAAGACACAGATTATAAGAGGGATTCCTAGTAGAGGCTTGGCAAGCGATGAGATATGAGCAGCAATCATTGACGCAGGGATATTTGTCTTCAATCTATAGAGTTGTTATAGGATCATCAAGGTACGCTTATGACCCCTGCTTCCCTCTTGTATCAACACCACCTCAGGTATGCTTAAAGATGATGCCTAACCAACTAGCACCTTGCTAGTTAAAGGGTTTACTAAGTTGGTTGATGATCGATTAGGGGAAGACAACTCCAAACCTAGTATCCTCGGTCGTCAATCAGGACTAAATCAGATTAACCTTTCACCCTAGCGGTACTCCGGATTAGTTCACCGTAGATCCATCAGCGCTAGGTGTCTACTTCGATCCTCTTGCTCCGTAAAGTGACCCAATGGGTTGCCGTAACTAAGAGGAATGACTACTGTGAATATCTACTTAATCCTAGATTGGCCAGATCTAAAATCAAAAAGAAAATACAGTGCAATTATTATGAGATTAGTTAAATGCAGATTTAAAAGATTAATAAGATTGATTAGGTCTCATGCAAGCTCATGCTTATGCTTTAAATGCCTCTACTAAGAATGATTTATTTAGCTACTCATACTCATGTTAAAACAAATAAAAGATGTATTGAAAATATGAAAAATCCTTCGTGTCCGAAGGAGCAAAGTCGTAATCGGAAAACAGAGAAAAACAAAGAAGGAATTAAGCCTTTCGCTCAGTCTAGAGCGAAGAAGAAGAGAGAACTCCCCAAAGACCTAGGCAGAATGTACTTATAGTTCCCTCTGCCAATAAAATCTCTAAAAATAAATAATTAATTAAATCCTAGTTAAACTCTAAATTGTATCTAATCACTCTCATTTTCCAACTAGAAGTCTACAGGGTCAAGGTAAGGAAGGTAGGACACAGCTCCAACACTTTTGTGGATAAGATTAACAATCAGCATTGTTGTAGGAGTCTTCCACAAGTATCGCTCGATAAGGTTGCTCGCCCAGATGACTCCTCTTGGTTGAAGGGATGGCCAAGAAGGTGGCCAAGAGAGGTGTCTATGCCATGTGATAGGATTCTACCAACTAGGTGGCTTGTCTTGACCAAAAGACTAGCCAAGAAAGGTGTTTGCTCCTATCTTGTCCAGAATTGACTCGATTCTGCTCCTTTTTGCTCATTTGCTCTCTAGATCTGTTTCCTGCAATAATCATGGAATTCATACCGAAATTAATAGAATTACCATCTAAAAATGTATGAAAACAAGTGGTAAAACCACTGCAATTTGAGCTCAATTAACGATCAAAAAAAATTCCACCAAAACTTGGTGTCATTCTATTGGTTCTTAAAATTAAAGTTGAGAAAAATAAATAAATTTTTAATATCATTATGTTGGTTCTTGAAATTAATTTTAAAATTACAATACGTTTAAGTAATTTTTTTAACATAATTGGACTTTCAATTTATTTTCACATCTAAAATATGGTAGGAAAAGAGTATCATCTACACAAAAGTATGAACTAGCATCTAAAACTTGTCATACCCATATTAAAAATAAATCGAAATACCAAAAAAAAAATTACTTATTTAATAGGAATAGGTATCAGTTTGTTAACAAGTAAAGAGTAAGACATGCTGCGAGAAAATGAATTATAAATTACATAACAACTGTTACACAAAACTGAATGAATTACAATATGGATATTGGTGAAAATTAAGTCACCTCTAAAATGGTTGGACACTTTGAGTGTTCAATAACTATAGTCATGTCCTGTTTGATAATACACCATCTTCCTCCTTCAATTCCCGAACGTATTTTATGTCTCATGACATTATTTTTTTTCTACTGCATCATCATTTTTTTAATCCATCGTTTAAATACGTATTACTGTATCTACACATTCTTACTTTCTTCTTCGAGAATTCCTCTCATTTCTTTTCTTAAAAATGTTTGATTTATTTAATTACCTTTTATCAATAAGTTGATTTTTTTCTTAAAATCTTGTAATTAAAATGTTGACTTTTTCAATTTATTATCTTTTGAGTAGCGCCAGAGATACAAACACTTTTATAAATTTTTATACAAAATGTACAAATATCATCACATTCACTTGGTAGTTATTTATTTAAATAAAAATAATAATATAACTTATTTAGGAAAGGATAAACCCAATCATATCTTGATATATCAGTTTATATAATTTTGTTTGTAAAATAGTTAATATTCCAAGCATTTTCCTTATCCTTTTAAGCCTCTCTTAAAGATCTTAAAGATCTCACAAAGAGCATAGTAGAAAAACTCATTTGAAATATATCAAATAAGGATACAATCTTCAACTTCTGAAATTCTTAGAAATTATACGATAATTGATCATGTGTTATTTTCTCATAGTTTTACTATCTAATTACTTGTAATTAGGGCAGTAAAACTATTGATATCTGTGATTTTCCCACATTTTTGCAGTATTATCTTAGAGAAGCAAAATGGAGGAACCAATGGACTAGAAGGAAAAAATGGAACTAAAGATAGTCTTGGCCGCGGGCTTGGCCAAGACAGTTGAGATAGAGTCCCGCTTGAGCTTGGAGACTTAAAGATGTGAGCTGTCTGTGAAGGATGATGGACCAGTAGCAGGTGCACGACAGAGAGATTTAAGAAACTCCGAATGAATCCTCTTTTGAACAATTATCTTCAAACAAACAATTTGCAATTATCTTTTCTATTATCTTGTTATTTTAATTTTGAAAGAATTAGAATTAGAGTGGGAGTTAGCTTGTTTAAAAGAGGTGGAAGACTTGGTGACATCGCTCTCTCTCTCTTCTCATCTATCTCGTTCTGTACAAAACAATCTGCTCTGTATTTTCCAGTTTTGGATCTTACGGATTTATTTTTCATTGAATGCAATTAAATCTTTTCCAATTAATTCTATGAGTATGTCCGGCTAAATACCCGTTCTTGGTAAGGGCTATATAGCTGGAGTTTCTTATGCTTTGTGAGGTCTAAACGTCCTTCATAATCTCTATTTTTGTAATTGCTTATTTGCTAAAGTTAACAAACCGCTCTGTTGTTAAAGTTAAGAACTGACCATTCTTGGATTTAACTTGGGAGTCACAGTCAACCTTGAAGGGGACGAACGAAACTGGATATGTGAAGTAGACAGCTAATCCCATGGAGATTAGTGGAAATAAGGAATATATATCAGACCCGATTGACAACCGAGGGCCTTAAATGCGAGGTAAACATGAATTAGGTATTGTCTTCCCCTAAACTATTGAGAACGATTGCGCCATAGTAATCTTATCAAGGCAGCAGCCAAACGAGTAAACCCTTTATCCAGCAAGGTGCTCTTTGGTTAGGATTATCAGAAGAGGGAGCACTCGCCAGATAATTAGAAGAGGAGGGAAGTAGGAATGTATAGGAGTTCTTGCATTCTATAGCAGTGCTATAAAGTTAGAGATTGACATTATTGAATCAGTGATCAAAGCGTAAGAAACGAAGCTCAAGAGTTGCCCTTAGGGGTGTCAAAAAGACCCAGGACCCAAATTCCCAGTCCCGAGACTTGGGTTTTTTTTCTGGACCGGGACCACAATTTTGGTCCCATTTTTTTCCGAGACCGGGACCGGTCCCGACCCGATCTATCCCGGGTCTCGAACCGGTCGAGATCGGGACCAGGTCTGTCCCGGTCCCGGATTGAAAGTAAAATTAGTTTAGTTTAGGCTTAGGCTTGTTGGCAGCAGCACGCCTTCATTCTTCTCCCTCATTCTGAAAGAAATCCATCTCCCTCACTCCCGCACACAATAGCACTGCACTGCCATCATCAGCTTCTAATTCAAGTATCTTTGTTCATCAAAAGGGGGAAAAAGTCATTTTCTTTTAATGTTTTTTTGAGAATTGAGTTTTCTGGTAATGAAGCTTTTAAGTTTGTTTGTTTGGTACCTAAATAGCCAGAAGTTGGTTTCTTAATTTGTTAGTGGATTCATGTTTCTTCTTCCACATTGTAAAATTCTGGTCATCTTTGAAACCTAATTAGTCTTGTAAACTCTTTTTCTATGTTCGTGCAGAAATAAAAGATGAACTCGATGATCTTTGTTTAAATGTGATGGAATTAGAGCTCGAAGATAAAGGCAACAATGAAGGCGACAACAATGGAGAGAATTAGAGCTCATATTTATATATTTTCTGGACCATGTTCTTGTTTGTATTTTGAAAAATACTTTAATTTCCTCATATCAGTAGTGTACTGTCTTAAATTGATTATTTTTCAGTAGTGTACTGTCTTGAATTAATTATTTTGCAGTAGTGTACTGTCTTGAATTAATTATTTTGAAGCTGGTTTGTTTATCGTGCTTCGTATTTTGCAGCTGGAAATTACAGCTTTATAATTTTGCAGATGGAAATTGTTTAAAAAATGGTCGGGTCCATTTTTTGCGGGTCTAGTCCCGGTCCCGGACGGGTCGGGACCGAGACCATACTTTTAGTCCCATATAAAATACGGGTCGGGACTAGGACCATAATTTTGGTCCAATATAAAATCCGGGTCTACTGGTCCAGGTCCCAGACCCGGTCTCATAGACCCATTTTGACACCCGTAGTTGCCCTTACCAGGAATCATTTCCATCTGTTTTTCAGAAATCGTCATTTTGTCTAGACCAAGCCAGTGGCCTAGCTCATTTGAACTGTTTATTTGTTTTAATTTTTCTTTAAGTTTCAGGAATCACATCAACCAATTATCAGTGACGGGAAGTTAACCAAGAGCTACACACCAACAAAATCCCTGTGGACGATCCTCTTACCACCATCTACAAGCCTATTGTGGTTGTGATAAGTTGTCTTTTCACCCTTTTTTCTTTATCATTTACACAACTATATTTGACGCTCTCGACAGGCGATCAAATTTTGATGCCGTTGCCGGAGATTTTTAATGGTGTTTTGTAGTTTTTCTTTTTATTTTTATTTTTGCAGTTGATGATTAGGTCCTCAAATACAGTATTACTTCCATACAACCCAGAACTCACGAGGACCGAGACTCATATTAGGAAGAGAACAAAGAGAAAGCACCAAGAAGAGAACGAATCAGTAGCTTCTAGTTCGCAGATAAATTCCAACTCAGACTACAAGCTTGGCCAAGCCGCAGGCCAAGAAGAAGAACAAGTTCCAATCATGGCAGAAAATCAACCAGAACCGACTATGAGGGAATTGAACAGAGCAGCAGAACAGGAGACTTTTTCCTGGATTTGGCTCCTCTAATTTTCCCTATGTTCAAAAGATCTGAGCCATTAAAAAAAAATAGACGGATGAGATTAAGAGTCAAATAATTAATGAAATTTTGCTGATGTAGCTACAAATCACCGTTAACTTTCCGTCACTTATCGATCTCCCCAGCAAATCACGCAATGGCAGCCACCGATGTCTTCACGATTGCGACACCGTCGATGATGATCCAGTTGAATTGCTCTTCTTACATCTCGCATAAAACAACACGCCACACGCCTCTTACTTACACATTTTCACTCCATTTTCCTTTCTTCTTCCTTTTTCTTCTGTTCTCCTTTCTGGGTATTATTGGTAAGGTG
>NBIL01031169.1:0-15257 GCA_002752925.1 Viola pubescens var. scabriuscula
ATATATATATATATATATATATCAAAGTTAAAGATTTGGTGGATTCTATTGGGCCACGTGTTCCGAACTATTTACCTTAGGTAGTAGTATAACTTATTTTTGGTCGGTTGTCCTCTTCTGTATCATTGCATTATAATGCAGAAATGCTCTATCACGCATGATTTAAAATGTGCTCAATTCCACTCCTACCCCATGCTTGTGTTCTATACATTTGTTTTTTAATTGCTCCATTAATAAGATAATATAGAATATGAGGGGGTGATAATCCGTTGAATAGTTAGAACGATTGGGTACCCGTGTCATTTCTTGGTTGGTTATATTTACAAGAACAAATTAGAAAGTATTTCAGCGCGATCATTTCGATAGTTAAATTAGTTAATGTTTGTAGGAAGTGTTTAATAAAAAATAAAATGAGAATGAATTAAGTATTGATTTTCACATAAGAGTCACTTTTAGTTAGTATAATGCTAATTATTTTCGAACCGAAATTATCCGATGGAATAAAAGAATGCTAATTATTTCCATTTATCTAGCAAGTACTCCCTCTGTTCTTTAATAACTGACGTTTTTCTACTATTTAGAGTACTTATCATTTTATCTTTCCCGAAGTATATATTCTGTGCAAATGACAATATTTTTTTTAATCAACCCAATTTGATGATGGTGTGGTAATTTGAGTGGAAATTAGAGGTAAAAATGAAATAATGTGGAATAAAATAAGATCAAAGATCATTGTCTTACGTTTTTCTACTATCCTAAAATGTCTGTTATTAAAGGACAGAAGGAGTATATATACTTTTTCATTTAAGTGAATTTCATGTTTATTTGAATGGACACTAAATACTTCATTTCTCATCAAAACTATTATTATTATTATTTCCTTGAGGGTTGAAGTAGTCAATTAGGAGAGTGACACGTTGGACACAATAGTAAAATCATGTTTCAACTATTGGTTCTCTGGTGCTCTAATTATTTTGCTTGTAAACTCATGCTATTTTTTGATTACTGAACTAGAACTAATCATATTTACTTCCAAATAACACAGGTAGATTTAAATTTTAACAAGCCCATTTTCGCTAGTTTGTTGGCACGCTAGGGAATTAATCATAAGAGTTTTGCTTGACGGTAGGTAGAGATATTAATCTCGGGATTAAAAATAAAAAAGAGAAGAAGAAAATAAAATCTTCGAAATTCGGTGAAATTAAGATGTTTTTTCCTTAATTTTTTGCAATTGAATACATCAGATGGGGTAATTTATCAAGAGGTACACAGAAATGAGAGAGAGCATTATGTGAGACATCTTCTCCATCCTCGTCCTCTTCCTCCAAGATAGTCTCTAATCCTGGAGAATTGGAAGTCTTTTGCCATGAAATGAAAGGAGCTGGCGCAACCTCGATCCAAGAACTCAAATCTTTCATCTGTTTCGCCATCGTAAGAACCGAAAATCCTCCCCAGCTACGGAGGTACAATTCGCCCTGTTGTTGTCGTCGTCGTCCCCAACAAATCAAGAATCCTTAGATGGGACGGAGAATTCGCCCAGATTTCAATGAAAATGTTGTTGTAATTTGATTGAGAGAGGAGTTGGTTAGTGTGATGATGTTTTTGGTGGCAACTGAAGCTGGGTTCTCTTTTATAGTGGTGCTACTGCTAGTAATGTGACCAAATAATTAGGTTGGATACTGTTAACCCACTAAAACGAATTGCAAGAAAAAACATTTGACGTGTGACACGTGTTGAAAACGTTTGGTGAAAAGAGCCATCGATGGAAAAAATATCTAGAAAAATCCAAGCAACTAGTGGTAACACGGCAGCCCATGTGGACAACGTGCTAAGTGGTAGCCTTTCCCTCCCCTCCCTTTCTTGTATAAAGTATGAAGTATGAGACAGTTTGCTTAGAAGCAAGGAAAGGTAGGAATTGGTGACCTCAATCAAGCCAGAAGTTAAGGCGACCAGAAACAAAAACGATATCAATCGCACCTAAACAACACACATGGAGTTATCAAAGCAAACAAGAAGGAATATACAGGTCGCTCACATGGAGTTTGGTTTCTATAGCGCCTAATGCTAATGCGTGTAGGAATCAGTTAACTGACTTATTACGATAGTAGACTTGCAACTGGCGTTTGTCCAGAAAATGACCATGCGTACATGGCTCAAAATGCAAAATCGGACAAATATGGGTGCTATCATATAGCTGTCCCAGCTAAGTTCGTGACTAGAGTCGGGGGTGAACAGAAAACAAACATTGTAACTGTTTAAATTAAATGAAACTCAGTGGAAAGACTGCTTCTCATACACTGAAAATGTACATTCAACAGTCATCATGGACAGAACACTAATTGGTTATTAAAGAGTAAAGTGTAAGGGGAAAGTTAACTCTATGAAAGTAGCAACAATTTTAATGACCTAATCATAACTGTTCGAAACATCAAACAACTTCTATGACTTGGTGGTCGTAAGAGGTTAGCCAAGGAAACCAACATGAAAATTAAGAGAACCTATGGCTATGCAGTTTATTCTTTCCTTCCTCTATCAGTGAATGGTAAGCAAAGTTGAAAAACATACCAAAACCGGTAATAAGGATTAGGCAGTCTGCAAATTACTACATCTTACAATTTCAACATGAGACATACCATACAAAACTTGTATCCATTTCGATATGCTCAAAAGAAATACACAATCTAAACCAAAGATGAACTAAAAGAACAATCCAAGAGCAAATTGATCCCCATTTAATGAAAGACAACAAACCAAAATAATCAACACAGCTCATTAAAAACCAGAATTCTAGACCTGCAAACTATGAAGATTTATTTTCCGAATCACTAACATCACCAGCACAAAAAAATACGATCAAAACCAAAAAATCATGTCATAATAGAGATTAATAAGAAACCTAGCAGAACAAAGCATTAATCTCTAGCATTTCAATACTACATTTCAATATTTGCCTCATCCTCTAAGAATTTGGCAATCCAAACACAAATATGAGCTAAAAGAATAATACAAGAACAAACCGATCCCCGTATACAAGACACACCAATGCATTAAATAATAAAACCATGCCAAAGTGAAGTCTTAAAACAGCTCATTAAAAACCACAATGCAAGAATTGCACACTATCAAGATTCACTATCCGAAACACTAATATCATCAACACATTTTATCTCCCCATTCACATATTAAAATTCCAGCAAAACCAAAAATTGCGGAGATTGAAACTAAAATTACTTCGGATAACAACACCCAAAATTGATAGTAATGAAAAAGAACACAGATGTTCATTTCTTTCCTCACATTATCCATAAAACTTAACTTAATCAAGGGGAACCTCGACCTCGCCATCATTAATCTCCTCCTGCAAATCCTTTGGATCTTTCCCATCAACAGTGCACCCAACTGAAACACAGGTGCCAAGGATCTCCTTCACGGTCCCACTCAATTCCTTAGCCATCGATCTGGACCGCATGATCTTCGCAATCTCGATCACGTCATCCAAAGAAATGTTACCATTATGCTTGATGTTCTTGGTCTTTTTCCTGTCACGCTCTGGCTCCTTCAACGACTTGATCACCAGCGCCGACGCAGATGGCACCACCGAAACCTTGGCTTGACGGTTCTGAACAGTGAGCTTGACGGTAACACGCAAACCCTTCCAATCCTTAGCGGTTTCTTTAGCAATGTCTTCACCGATCTTCTTAGGAGAAAGACCCAGCGGACCAATCTTGGGAGCTAAAGAAGAAGCAGCTCCAACCTCGCCGCCGGTGACACGGACGTAAACATCAACCACTTGGCTTGGGTCTAGCTTAGGCGGCATGGTGGACGATTAGGGTTTAGGGTTTTTCAAGGGATTGACGATCTCTTCGGTGTGGGCGAGGAGGAGGCGCTGCAAAATGGAAGAGAGTTGATGTTAGGTATTTAAGGGTCAAAATAGGAGAGTAGGGTTTTGCGGATTGAGGTTTTTAGAAAATGACGAATTTGTACCAAAGGCTTTTTAGATGGGCTTTTTGTTTCGCTAATATGGGCTTACTCATATACTAGGAATTTTTTAATAACAAAATTACTAAACAACACTAACTTTTTTTTTAACCACAGTAATAACGCTTGGTTGGTCCACAAGGGGGACTTATGCCTCTTTATAACTTCTTTTTTCCTATAAATAAGAACGATAAATTATAACCTGATCGACTTTATAAGTTTGATGTTACGCGTAAAAATATTTTGAACGAAATTATATGATGTATTTTAGGATTGAGTTAGTCTATATTGCTATCATTTCGGTCAATGTCACTTATGATTTCTACAAATCCCCGATTCTTATATGCTCCATTTGGCCAATCTACACTAATTTTCGCCTCCTAATTTCATTAATCACCTCTTGTATCCCTCATTTACCTCTCTAATGTCTAAACTTCATGATCAATCCTCACAATATAACATTAAAAAGAAAGCCTCAGTTTCACAAGAGAACTGGGGGGAAAAGAGAGCGAGGAAGAAGTAGAAAGAAATAATTAAAAGAAAGAAAGAAAGGCGTAAGAAGTAATTAAGGAGATCATCAAAGATGGCAGGGCCAGATCAAGCTGCACGGCAACCGCCGGAGATACTTCATCAGACGCGACAGATGCCTAAGGGTCGCCTGAAAATGCCGATGTGTGGTGTCGCCATTATTACCACTATCGGTTTCCTAGTTCTATACTCCAAGAAGAAGCCTGAGGCAACTGCGGTTGATGTTGCAAAAGTCACAACTGGAGTTGGTCATCCTGAAAACACCCGCCCCAGAAGTTAATAACAATCAATGCTTTCCTAATCTTTTTTCGAATAATCTCTATACCTTTTTTTGGTTTCTTTTTTGTTTTGTTCTTCAATATTCATCTTTGTATTTCTATTAATTCAGTGAAGATGAGACCGAGTATTAATTAATTTGTTTGGAGAAAAAAAAAATGAAAGTTAAATTGCAGTATTTCTGTATACTAATATATATAGTCCAGCACTATTAATAATTATAGAAAACAAACATAAGTACTCGATGGATCACTACGGGCCACAACGTCGTTAGAGCCCGATCTAAAGTTGTGCTGTAAATTTCACACCGGCTTTTTTTTATAGCAAAATTTTGCACCGATATTTTCAGTTTCCTCGTATATCCTTTTTTTTATAAAGATAACTAATTTTATTAGGACAAAATATATATTATTATTTTTTATGCTCAAACCTTAAATCTAAATAAAGAGTGAAATATTTATAATACGTATGCTCATGAAGTGGAATTTGATATCACAAAAAAGAAGTATGAATTAGAATGATGATGATATATAGGAAGTTTGAAGTATTTTATTCTCGATTGTGCTACGGTGGTAAGTGGAAATCTACGGTGGAAAAAATATTTTAATCATATGCCATAAAAAAAAATTAAGGGTAAGATTAATATTATTGTCAATAGTGATGAAGAGTTTTCCATCTCTAGTCTGTAAATTTTCCTTTGAATGAAAGTTTTTTCACCTTTTAAAATTTTATTTAGTTCGAGTTTTTAATAGTCGATAATTATTATAATGACAGCGAATGATCTTGAACCTAAAAAATAATTAAATTAAATTACCTCAAAGTATAGTAAAAAAACAATATTTCCAAATCAGATATTCATATATATACATACGTAGAATATATTATAGTTAGGGAATTATAATAATTAATAAAAGAACCCATGAATGTTTGCATTCAGAATCAATTCCCCTTGAGCTTTTAATGCAGGAGCTCACTCTTCCACCCATAAACTATATGTTGAATTTGGTGACTTGGTGAGCACATCGTGAAACTTATACTACAAATAGATTAGCCAAGTCATGGGTCCCACTCATGAGTTGTTTGATAACAACGTAACGTATTAATAGAGATTTATATTCAAAATCGAATTTTACTACCGTCTGAGAAAAAAAATAGATTAGCCAACTTATGAGTGCAAAGACATCTTTGCAGTCCAATAACAATAACAAAAATTTAGTACAAACTTAAGTTAAGGGTATTAAAGTCTTCTTTTTATTTAACTTTTAAAAAAAATATTCTCTTTATTGATTAATTTGCACAAAAGCACTTCATAGTCCACATTATTGGACAAGAGCAAAAAAGTCCACATTCACTTATCTTTGTAGATAACCATACCAAATCATACTACTACTAGTCTACTACTACTAACCTATCTAGTCAGAACTTACAATATCAATGCCATGCATGCATTTTCTTCGCCATTGCAAAATCTTGTAATATGATTATGAATTTACGAGGGCTTTGATTCTTGTTAATGGCAATAATCCAGAAGTTTTGATCATTAATTAGATACATTAATAGGAATCTCCACACATGGTCTAAACATAATCAAAGCTTTAAATTTCTTATACGGTGTACGAAAATAAAAATTACAAATTAGAAAACTCGAACTCCATCTCCAAATTTAACCAAAAAAAATTACTATTAAGCTATAAAAGTAAACAAATCGTTAAGAATAATACAAAATGCTGAGAATCCTGAGATGCTGAGCTATAAAGGCAAACTCTGGATTTTGCTTCAAGAAATGTTCTTGTTGTTGTTTAGTTTTCTTGCCAACCACCCAACAACAAGAAGTCAATTTCACGGATTAACCCAACCAATTTCCATAGTATTTCCATTATTTTGAAAAAAAAGTCATTGTCACCACACACACACACCATTAGTTTTGGTTTCCTACAATAATCTAAGAAATTACAATCAAAAGTCATCCTCTAGTCACATCCAAAACACCAGTAATCAAGAGGATTAGCCACTAAAACAATAACAAATACAAAAAATACATCAAAAAAGAACAAAGTCATAAATTAGTCCGTCAAACTCCTCTTCAGTCTATTTTAATTAATTAATTAAAACCCCAATATTCGTTAATTAATTAAATAATTAATCTTCAAACCCAACTCTCTTCCAAATTGCATTCCTCACCTGGCGCAAGTCCCTCCCTTTCAAGGTCCTCCCTATCCCTTCATGAACAGAAAACGACTCACCTCTCTGCCTAGCTAAGTATTCATGGGGCGGGACCCGATCATCCGGGTCATGACCATGATCATCATCAAAATCCGTATCATGATCATCAACAAAATTGCAATCCACCATCATCTTTTGATGCTCTCTCTGCTCAGCTCTGTAAATTTTGGACCAATCGGGTATGTTGACCGGGAGCGATGATGCACATTTGACCCGCCCGGAACGGTCCATGGTCATCAGATGATGATCCAAATTCCTCCTACCACCCAATTTCTTCGACGGGCGTGAAGCTGGGATCGTTTTCTTGGATTCGAAAGATGAAATTGGGTCGGAATTCCAAACATCGGACTCGTCGAACTCCAAATTGCTGTCTTGACTAACCGGATTGTCACTCTCTTGGGTCGGATAAAAGTAATTGGCACTTCTTGGATTCATTTTTTGATGAAATTAAATGAACAAATCAAAGTATGGAATAGGGATAGAAAATGGGTTTTTGTGGGGAAAATTTGTTGAAATGGGAATTGGTCCCTTTTCTTGAGCGGATAAGCTCTCTTTTATACACGAAAAAAATGTTTTTTTTTTTTAATTTAAAATTTTATTTGCACATCAAGAAATGAAAAATATATTTATTTTTTTGGTTTTTTTTTTTTATAGTATAAAGATAGAAGTATTAAAAAACTATGAACAGGGGAAATAAATAATTAATCAATGTTACAAAGCGTGTGATCGTTTTGTTTTGTAACATCAACGGCTAAGATTCTTACCACCACTAATAATGCAAAACCTTAATCACCGCTGAATGACACGTAGGATAACTTCCAATCAATTACTACGTGACAAATATAAATAAATTCATAAATGTAAATTGTCTGTACACGGAACGACACGTAGGAGATTTATTTTAATTTATTATTGTCACACGAAATTTATGGTTTATCCATTAGGGAGTATACGTGTAACGATGAGAAATTATTGGTGGGGATGGAGATAAATTTTCCTTATTATTTTAAGTCAAGCGAATGGCCCTATCATATGGATTTAGATGCTCTAGTTTTTTATATAACAACATGACCAGTTATGTTAGAATAATCTGAACCATTCAATAAAATTGGACGGATGAGATTAAATTTTTTTCCTCACATGATGCTTTCTTCTTAAATAATTTCAGTACTTTACTTTTTATTATTTAGTTTTCTTAATTTTAATAATTTATGTAATTTGCTTCTTTTACAATATTTTGGCATCTACGTCTCCCATATTTCCTCACCGTTGGGCTTCAGCTGTATTTGGGCCTTGGATCACTATTTGGGCTTTCACGGTTTGACCAAAGTTATACAGAGTAAATGAAACAGTTGGGTAGCTGACTAGAGTAGTGGCTACTGCTACTTTTGTTATTTCCTGTTGCAAGAAACAAGAAAAAAAATTCCCTGACCAGTAGTACCCAGAAAGAGAACCCAAATCAAGCAAGAGAAAAGGGAATGGGAGGCGAGAGGAAGAAGATGTTGATTGGGTTGGCAGTGGCCATGTTCTTGGGTGTTGCAGTTTACTTCAGACTCTGGACAATTGACTATGCTATCTCCTCTGATGACACTGAGATTTTAAGGTTTTTGTCAATTCGTCTGTTTCTTTTTGGCTTTTTATTTTTATTTTTTCAGTTTACATTAGATATGTGACAATCTGGGTTTCTTCTGGTGTTGTTTTTGTAGGAGACAGTTCGATTTGGCGAATAGGGATGCAATGGATGAATCTGCAGAGTGGAGGATGAAATATGATGAGGAGGCAGAAAGAGCTGCTAAATGCGATAAGGAACTCATTGAGGTTTGATTTCACACTATCCATCTTAGCTAGGAAATCCACTAAAATGCCACTTCTTTGAGCTCTTGTGCTGATTTGGGTTTTTCTGTTTGTTAATTTTGCTACTTGGGTTTGTTGGTTGGGCAGTTTTGAAGTTATTTATGATCTTACCCAAACAATGCAAATCACAATAGGGTATTAGGGTTGTCTCTGTTCTTAAAATGATGTGCTCAATTGGTTCGGTACTCATCTTTAACAATTTAAATGTGGTCTAACCAGTTGATTTAAGTGAATGGATTTAGAAGAGAGCAGGATACTATGATGTTTGAACTATAATTTTCAATGTTGCTACCATTGTATGTGCATGTCTTTGCCACTGGACTGGAGTAGTCAAAGGACTGGTGTGTTTGAGTATTTGCGTATGCTGGTTGGCAGCGAGAGGCTCATTTTGTGTTTTATTTTCAAGATAGTTGAAGTGTAAACTTGAGCATATTCGATCTGAGGACTAAATATATACTCGTCTGTTGACAGATCAAGCAGAAGGTGGAGGATGCTGATAGTGTTAACCAACAATTGGTAATGCTGCAGAAGGTGAGTCTTTCATGGATAATCTGATCTTAGTGCTTAAGCTTTCCTATGGTCCTGTTCTTCTACTTTTGGTTGAAACTCTTTCACAAATTTCATGGATTGTTTCACTGTCTGCTGCTGAAGTAACCGTAGAACTATAAACTTTAATTGTGCCATTTTGCTAACCGTAGTGTGCTATGGATTATGGAACAAATGTTATACTAGTTTCTCTCATTGAGGCCTGGAAACTTTTTCAAATGCATTTGATGTTAGATAAGTAGAACCCAATAGCTTGGAAAGGATCACCAAATCCCTACTTCCAGTTGATTGTGCGACCTTATTGATTAGGATTCAAGAAATTCTTCTAATTTCAGTATAGTTTTGATAGCACCTGAAGTTTGAATGTTGTCATTCTTCTTACAAATAACCAAATTACCAGGAAAACATGGCATTGGTGGAACAAATGGAATCGCTGAAAAAGGAGCTGGAGACTTTAAAGTCAAAGTGTCGTTCCTGATCATTAATAAGTGGGTTAAGCGCGGAATTGTGACCTAAACCTGCTTGTGACTGTCTCCCGTTCGAATGAAACTGCAGTTTCTAATGAGTTGAACCAAGGGAAGGTAGGGGTTATATTGAATGTGTTCATTTTTTTCACCCCTAACAACTATGTGCATTTCCCTCATAGAAGAAGGTATACCAGTTTAGGAAAAAGTTCAAGTAGTTAGCAACTCTGTTGAAGCAGCCAGAATATATTTATGTATTCTCCTCTATTTCTATGAAGAAGATATTGATATTACATGCATGTTTTCTTCATTTGTGTATGAAATTATTTTCATTACCTTTCACTAGTAATTCTGGAATAATGACTTCTTCATTATGACTGATGCAAGACATGGAATCAGAGCATTTAGTGCTCGAAAGAGATGTTTATGACCCATTTCCCTCTTCTTAAACCATTGATCCAGAGCTTCAAATCTCAAATTGCAAACATTTTTGCTCATCACAAAGAATATATCAAACACCATGTTGCTCATCTTGAACCCAGTTTCTAAAATCTGGTTCGCTCTTCTCATCTTTCTCCCTCATCTCTCTCTTGGGTCACTTCCTGATTTTGAAGCTCTCCCTCCTTTTTCTCCTTCCTCATCGCCATCTCCATCTCCTTCTTCTCTCGTTGAAGCTTTCGGTCCTGAGCCAGATGCTGCCATGGCTAACTATTCAGTTTTGGATCCAAACTATAGAGCTGAAGATGAAGTTGATGCGTTTATCCGACAACAAGAGGCTCCTTCTAGTTCTAAGCCAGGAATGAAGGTGGAGCTTATACTTGGGGGTCTGGTTTGTGTTTGTGTTGTTGCTCTCATGGTTGGATTGTTTTACCAAAAGAAGGAAGAGAAGTATCAATCCATGGGTAAGAAAGAAAGATATGACTATGAAGCTCCATAGATCTTCACTTCCCAAAAATCCGTTCTTCTTTCAAGTCTCTCCTGAGTATCTTCTCTACACTTCCTGAACATGAAATTAATATAGAATAGTCTATATGTTCCATTTATGGTTTACCATAAAAAAAAACTCTTTTAATTTGGCTGTAAAATTTCTTTCCATGTTCATAATTTTAAATATAAAGTTAATTTCATTTTAGTGGATATGATTCAAATTAAAATCTTAAATTAAAAGATCAAGTTTTATATTATATAACTAAAGTTACAGTCAAATAGGCAAAATGTTTTATTTTTCAGACTCAAACCCGAAACATGCGCGACCAACCAAATGTTAGGATTAAACACTATAACCCTACATGGGAAAAGAAATACCGGCCACTGGTTAATCTACCTAGGACACCTATATATTCTGGGGAAAAAACACACATGAATTCCCTGAGTTGACTTTCATTCTCAAAACAATCTCTTGCAAAAATTGATTATTAATTACAATATTGCCATGGCTACCGATATTGAAATAGGAACGTCGACGCAGGAGGAGGTAAAGGATTACTACGAGCCTCCTCCTGCACCATTGTTTGACAAGGCAGAACTAACAAAATGGTCCTTCTATAGGGCCATTATTGCCGAGTTCATGGCTACACTTTTGTTCTTACACATCACCGTTTTGACCCTCATTGACTTCAACAGGCAGACCGACGTAGCCATAAACAATAACGCCTGTTCCGGCATCGGCACTCTCGGCGTCGCTTGGGCGTTCGGCGGCATGATCTTTGTTCTCGTTTATTGCACAGCCGGTATCTCAGGTTAGTTTCTCATAAAAAAAATAATGATCTATTTTTTCCTTCTTATAAAAAACATGTTATGTTATGATATTATGTACATTCTATTAAATAGTTATCCTTATGATAAACAATTAATAGAACCCCTAAAAAATTATTTTAGTTGAAATTAATGATAAACAAAATCTCATAATTTATTTCTGCGTTGATAATGTCTCATTCTGCACGCTTTTCATAATTTTTTTTATTATCATAATTAAAATTAACGTTAAATTTTTTTGTTGATGAAAGTTTTTTTTTTTCGGTTTCCCCATGTGTACGAATGAAAGCTGTGTAAATCAAACAATTTGTTCAGGTGGGCATATTAACCCGGCGGTGACATTTGGGCTATTTGTGGCAAGGAAGGTGTCGTTGGTTCGAGCGATAGCGTACATTGTGGCTCAGTGCGTAGGAGCCATATGCGGTTGTGGGCTCGTCAAGGCTTTCCAAACATCTTATTACATGCGGTACGGTGGTGGAGCCAATTCGGTGCGTGAAGGGTATAGCATAGGCACTGGCCTTGGCGTTGAGATCGTTGGCACTTTTGTTCTTGTCTATACGGTTTTATCCGCTACCGATCCTAAAAGAAACGCAAGGGATTCCCATGTTCCCGTAAGTACGAGATTTTTCTATAGATGATCATGTTAATTTTCATCTCTACGAGTCATCAACGAATTTATAATTAACTTCAATTCAAATACATATATACCTCAACGTCTTTTATGAGATAAGTACGAAAATTCTCAATTAAGGGTCTAATTAAAAAAATCTAGTAACACGTTTGCTAAAAATGGAGTGTATTTAAAAAATAAATATTTAATGTAGGCCTTTAATTGAGAATTTTTACCAAACATATACAAAATCTTAAGAAGAATTATTTTTTTGTTTCGTCAATTTTTTGAAATACGGTAATTATTTTTGAAAATAACTAGTATTGATTGTTTGTAGTTATTTTAATTGAAAGAGAAATTAATTGAAATGTGTTTGGATGATAGATTTTGGCACCACTCCCCATTGGATTTGCAGTCTTCATGATTCACCTAGCCACCATTCCGGTCACCGGCACCGGCATTAATCCAGCTAGGAGTTTTGGAGCTGCCGTGGTATCCCACACATGGAGTGACCATGTATGTATCTCTCCTTCTATAAATTCCTCATAATTCAGTAATATTTTTAAAATACGAAGGATAAAGTCTTGCAATATTCCAATGTAGATGATATGTCGACTTCGGCTTCAATTCATAGAAATTACCAAATGTCGTATTATTTTTTTGAGTGAGTTTTATTTTTAATAATGGTGAATTTAATTTAATTTAATTTTTATTTTTCAGTGGATTTTCTGGGTGGGACCTTTGCTTGGTGCTATTATTGCTGCCTGTTATTACCAATATATATTAAGGGGAGGATCCGCTGTTAAAGCCATCTTCCAGGAACAGATCCATCATGTGCATTGACCCGTCGTCTGCACATTTTACGACTTGGGGAATTTGTAGTTTCAATATAATCCTATGTATAGTTGTAGCATCTTTTTGTTTTTTGTACATATTTTCAACCATGTGTATAAATTTAATTTTATACGGTACTCCCTCTGGATTCCAATAACTGTCATTTTCCTACGGATTTTTACTGTTCATAATATTTGTCATTTTGTCTTTTCCGAAATATATATTTTGTGCGAATGACAATTTTTTTTTTTTATGCATCAACCCAATTTGATGATGGTGTGGTAATTTGAGTGGAGATTAAAAGTAAAAATGAAACAATGTGGAATAAAATAAGATCAAAGATCATTGTCCCGTGGATTTTTACTATTTCAAAACGTCGTTTATTGGAGTCCGGATAGAGTAAATTACATCAATCACATAATAAGTTGTTTGCTGATTCGATCCCTATACATCCAGTAATTACCATGACTTTATTTATATTATTAGTATTTTTAGTTAATTATTTGGAACAATATATTCCTCCTTTGGTAGTTTCTCTTTATGATTTTCTGTTTCTTTTCTTGGTCTTTAAAACATAAAATAAAAAATAAAAAATTAATTTTTCTGATTTTTAAAGCTTATAATTTTATTTTCATAAATTGTTCACGGAAGATAATAAACTGAAAACAAAAAATATTTTTTTCGAACACATTTTACATTTTTTTTTTAAATAAACAAAAACATAAATGAAAGCAAACAAACTAATTAGGACCTGTTTGGGATTGATTTTCAAACTAATTCTCATTTCTATCACAACTGATCTGATGACTAAAATTAATTTTGGTAAAATTTTTAAATTTAATACTTCTGCTAAAAATTGTTTTGACCGCAAATCAAATTGGAGAGGAATTAGATTCTTAGAAAGGTTGAAATTTGGAATACAATTGGGCCGCGATTCATACATTTGGATGAGGCCTTCGTGTGTGGAGTAAGATACCTCTCTTTATTTTCTTTTGTGAGAAATCTCTTTTTCTTTTTTTCTTTTTTTTATTTATTCCTTTTGGCATGCATTTTGAAGTTGTGTTCTCTAATTGAAATATAAAAAAAAATACACTTTTGATATATTTTCAATTAGAAACAACAATCTCTGAATTTATTTACAACGTCTCCATATTTTTAGTTTTTTTCATCGAAACCGTAAAAAATCGTTTGAATTTTATGAATCAAATTGTGATCTACGAGTTAAGTTTAATTTTTAATCAATTCTATAATTATAGCGGAGTGTTAGGACGAATTAGGGTTTACATATAAATATATAATTTTTTGTATGCCTTAATTAAGTTGGTGTGCATATTAAAAGCATATTAACAGATTAATTGGGATGCTAATTTTGTACTGCCAAAAACGATGAGATTGATGGAGTTGAGGTTTGTCCTGCTAAAAGCAGGTATGGGTATGACCAAATTCTTTTATGTGACGGTGACTTTGATTTCAATCCGTCCTTTTTCCGATTTTGTTCACTTTGCCCCCACAAACCCTAACCTTTTGTTGATATCTACGTAATTAAAATTCAAGATTTTGCCACATTTTGTATATTTGCATGGATTCATTTCATCTTCTTCAGGAACATGCCACATGCTGATTAAACGCTGCAACAAACAAGTGGCCCTTCCTCATCATCTTTGCCCAATAAGAAAACCTTTACATTATTTTTAATCATTTCTTGTGATAAGAGTAATGGAAAAATTTAACTCGTCCCTATAAACTCATTCATATTATACTGTGTAGGAATTATATCAACTTGAGGTATTGTATTGTAGTTCTAGTTCAGCTTATTAGTCTTGGGGTTGTTCCCTTTCTTAATTAAGAGCTCATTTGTCAAAAAATAAATAAAACATACTTAGATCATACTCCCTCTAATCTTTTAGATGTCCTTATAACTATAATTATACATATTAAAATACTAATTACTTTCGGTTAGAAATAGTAAGATAAACGGGGAGAGTGATTGGACCTCATTGGAAATCTAATTTGATCGTCTGAAATGCATTTTTTTTTTTGCTAAAATCCGTCATCTATAAAAATTCGGAACAAATATTGGATTATTTCAAAGTGCATTATTTTTTTTTGTCAGGCTTTACTAGATTCTTTGTGATTACCACTACTGATTAGGAGGCAATAATTAATATTAACTATTTTCATGATTTTGA